>JAUEKU010167365.1:0-11587 GCA_032274805.1 Gypsophila paniculata
GGTGAAGTTTTAGGTGAGTTTTTTTACGTGTTTTAGATATATTGGAGGGTAAGCTCCGTCTGTAACCAATACAACCGGTTGTACTACAACTGATTTCACTTTTGTGAGCATTGATGTCAAGTTTATGACTTTTCTTATAAGATTTATGAGCTACATTTATAATGTTTTACCAAATGCTCAAAAAAACCTATAAAAATGCTCACAAAATTAGAGATGGTTATAATACAACCGGTTGTACAATCCTTTTTTCCGTCTTGAACCGAATCGAAGTGAATTTCACTTACATAAAGTAAAGTGAGAATAAAATTGTATGTATATGTCAAATTAGTTTAATTGCTAGGCTCCGTTCTTTTAGATTTAATTTCAATTCAATTCGATTCAATTTCGTTTCATTCAATCCTAAAGAACAGAACCATAAAATCATACGAGTAATTCAATTGTTAGGTTGAAGGAGTGGAATTTATGACTTGGGAGTTCATATCCCGTCAACATCAAAATTGCCTTTGTGAAACAAAAATAATAGTAAATTATATTGGAAAACGCTATTTTGGACTTTCTTTGGTAAAGGAAAATAAAATAAAATTATGAATGACGTTAACTCGATTATTGTGAGTTTCAAAACCGACAATTTTTATTCAAAATAAATAGAGTTTATGGGAGATAAAGTGTTACAGGCATTTGAAGTCTTCAATCGAATACACTTTGACAAAATATATCATTTGACCATGAATTCCGAGACTGAAAAGGACCGGTTCTTTTGGGTTATTGATCAGGCTTGTGTGAATATGGGACGATATTTTGGATTGTGTATTATGGTGGTTTGATCAGAGCCAAATGGCTTTACTCAACGGAGGATCACCAATTCACGGTACAATGACACCAATCACTTAGGACTGATTTGCCCCGCATGTGTATTCCATCGAGTTCAGTCCGTGATAAGTCAGTGACAAGTGTGCAATTTTACCTATGTTACCCACAGCAATGGACTCGCACATAATGAAAATACAGTCGAAGTTGGATGTCCATGTCGACCGACTGAAAAACAAAAAAACTAATCCTCTCAAGCGGAAAAATACTACGGAGTATTTGAGAGTTGAGAAACCATGACAAAAAGAGCACAAATGTTAATAAATAGCAAATGTACACCTATGTCTGAGAAAATTCTTCTACCTTGTCCGACATTCATCGAAAAAATTGCCAGGAAGAAACTAAAGGGCATGTAAACTGACAATAGCGTAGACTAAACTGGAGTCAGTCAGTCGGACGAGGTGCTGACACAAACGGCCCTGAATTAACATTTACTGTGTACAAATTTAGTGCGAAAGGTCTTGGAAAAATGTTTTCAGCTCAGCTATACAAGCAGTATCTGCAGTTGTTGTTGACCATCATCGAGGGCAATATCTGGGATAGAGTTCCCCAAGTGTTTCTGCAAATTCAATAGGCGTAGCCTTACCAAGAAACACCTCATTCCATACCCTGTGGAGATCTGTTGAAAAAACGAAGGAAATGTAAGCCTCAACCGGTAGGGGCGGATATGTAACATTGTAACAATTGTACAAATAATGGATTCAAATCACAGAATGTGCTTATGGTGCGGCACACATGTGTGCAATTCACCCGTGGATTTCGTATATAAAGCTGAAAAACATTATAACTACGGTAGTAGGCAAGTAAGTATCAGTATCACTAGACATTAATTTATCCAAGATAGGAGAGCACATACCAGCTTTGTCTGATGACGGAAGGCACATCATGATCATGCCAAACCTTGGTACTTTAGTCAAATTTTCAAGATACTTGACGACAAGCTCCATCTCCTCCCTATAGTAAAATAAGCGGTGTATGTGAAGTTACCAACTTATTAGCAATGACAACCCAAACCAACAGAAAAAGAAAAAAACAGAACTGATTGCTCTACTTACGTAAAAAGTGTTGCAAGACAATTGATGATATCAACCAGCAACGGAGCAGTCAAGGCATCCTTAAAAATCTCTGGCAGTGCATCAGATGGCGTCACCTAGAAATAAATGAAAACGAGGATGTAAAAGAGAACACTTCTGCCAGTAATCAATGTCTTGTCAAAACTAGAACAACAATAAACCTTTAAAAGACGGGATTGTAGATGACGATCCCCTGAAAATCCTTTCCAAGTGACCTCAAACTGATAAGCTGAAGTTGGGGCCACAATGTTTTTGGCAGCTTCGGCCTTTGACCGTGATGCAGCCCGAGCAGCAAGCTCATGAACTGATGTATCCAATTCCTTGCCGGTTTTATTATGCTTCTGCATTTTCGTTGAGAGCATAATGTTATCACCGTTACCTAAACACTTTACTCTAATGCATGTCACGTATCAACACAAAAGAACAGCACATGACAGTTAGACACACCATTCTATGCCAAAACATAAAATTAGTTCACAAATTACCATGTCGGACACACACTCATGCCCATAACTTGTTACCAAGTTAGTCTGAGTAAACATACATCCATATATCAGAAGCTCTCTAATAAAAGAGGACAAAACCTCATTAGAAAATTCTCACATAACTGAAAACAAATGCTGAATAAGTAGCACAAATAGTGGACAGTTCCAGCTCGAAGAGAGTAGCCACCTGTACATCCTGAAAAAAAAAAAAAAAAAAAAAAAAAACCGTACCACAGGTGAACTGTTTGGTGCAGCTTTATGCAAGCCATTTATTTGTTGCTTGGCATCCAATGTCTTGTTACTAGCCCCTGTGTCCTCAGACACAAGAGATCGGTTCTTGGCTACCTGTCCATTATCCATCCAAGTTAGTCTCTTATAAGACTGTTGTACAACGGCTTTATAATAGCTTTTGGACATCATTGAATGATAGCAAAAAAATGAGGTGCCAGAGGATAATAAGGTCATGCTGCATGAAATTAACTCCCTTTCACAACAGCAAACAGAGCAAGTGCAGCAAAACAAAGTTTAAGTAATTAAGTTTGCATCATCCCGTACCTGATTATCACCGGAAAGTACATTTACTCCAGCTTTCTTACTTGCAGCAGGTACCGAAGGTGTACGCTTATCCTTATCCTGAACATCAACTTTGCCATGAACTTCTTTAACGCCTTGCAACGGCATTTTCGTTGTTACGGCTGCTTTTGCGAGGATAGCCTGTAATACATTTTCTAAAAAATCTTAAAGAAGTTCCACGATATAGAAAAAATGATACTGTCACAGTGTCACATGATCAAGGCAGGGAAAAGAAGCTCAAATCAAATACACCGTATTATTTATTTCATTCTGCTTTAAGTTAGTCTCTCTTACAGGAAGTGCCTATTCCACCAACAAATAGAATTGAATTGAATGTTTACCTTCTCTAGCAAGGACTTCACTTCAGCACGTTGTTTCTTGAGATCCTCATTCTGTGGCTCCAACCTCAAAGCAAACTCAACATCTGCAACCAAAAGGTATGTCAATTTACCACATGAATGTGCATCTCAGTAAACAACAAAGTCATATCAAGTTACCATACCCTCCAGGGAATCTCTGAGCTTTCCAAGTTCTTTTCTGGCAGTAGCTCGGCGTGAATATGCTTTAATGTAGCGATCATCCAAGTTTAAGGCCTCTGTGCAGTCCTCCTCAGCCTCTTGGAATCTGCAGAGCACATAAAAGAGTAATTCCGTATTACAACCCAGTAACACACAGATAATTGAATGACGGCATACTAGCCTCGTAACTAACTTATCTGGAGTCTATAAATAAGCCAAGAAAACCACCCACGGCACCATTCATCATGTACATAGTTTGAAAACAAAAGATATCTTCAAAACAATAAATTCGAACAAACGCTGAGAAATGAGGATGGACCCTGCTACATGCCTTTTTATTTTAAGATAAGCCATTGCTCTATTTGCATATGCCAAAGCGGTTGGTGACAAAGCAATGCTCCTACAATAGCAGTCAATAGCTTCATTAAACTTCTTCTGCTTGTAATATTCGTTTCCCTGTTAAAATAGATAGGCAAACGTTGAAAAATCTTATATAGCACATAATGAAAGTTGGAACAATTGACGAGGTGCATGAAAAAATTAGGTTTATTATTGTAGTACATACCAGATCCTTCTCTGAAGCAGCATCCACAGTGCTGTCTTCAGTCAAGAAGCTACGCGACATCTGCTGATAATCCATAGAAGAGTGATCCTGGTTAGTTCTACAGATTACAAATTGAAAAAAACTATTCCCTAACGTCATGGTTCCTCCATCACCAATCCAACTATCTAAAGACTTAAAGAGTTGGTTTTGCCATGCAAACAATAAGTTTGGATTTATAACTTATTTAGCAGCACATTGAGCGTATAGTGTTACAAACTCAAGCTCATAGCACTACAAAGTTAATTGACACCTGGCTGAACGAATCATAACCCAAGACAGTTTTATAAGTATGGACTAGTAATGAAAAACACTTCGCAACTACAATCTAGTGAACTTCACACTCAAGCCCTCTCTAGTTTGATGGAAGGCATTTAGTAAGGAGTAAACATTAGGTGACTCGTATTTCCTAAGTAACTTGTTTAATAGGCTTGGGGACGCAATTGCGGCTTTAGAAACTGTCTGGCAAGCGTTGACACTGAATTCTGTGTTTCTGTTCAATTTGCTTGTACTTGCCTTCCCTAAAAGATCAATCGTCTATATCTATGAACGATGCCATTCTAAGTTCCCGCATGAAGTCAAACTACTTACAAGAGCAAAACTCATTTAGTAAAATTAGACATACACTAGAGTTGGTAGAACACAACTGACTTCACAATTCACATCACTGGAGTGTTCATCACCACATACTCAACGCTCACGAAAACACTAATATTACTCCAAAATTGCAAGTGTACAAAACTACAAACACCAACGCCAAACAAAGAAATTACCGATTTACTCTTTAGAGAGACCTGAGGTTTCGGCTTTTTACCCTTGTCTTTGAGAGAATGATCCCAGTCTTGCAAACCATTCAAAAACCCCTCGAAATTCTGTATTCGTGACATAGAATGAATGAACAAACCCACATCAAAATGAGCACACTATTTCGTATGTCACAAAATTTCCACGTAAAACCTAGAGAGCACATTATTGTACATTGCTACCCTAATCGTAGTGACAAAAAGGCGTGAGGCGCACAAAGGTGACGATGGCACGTGGCAACTAGGTGCGTGCACGAGGTAAAGCCGTCCCACGAGACACACTATTTTCGATATATGTTGGTGCTTTCAATATGAAACTTTGTAATCAGCCGTGACCTCTCGGTGATGTTGGCTCTGATACAGTGTCAATGAATCAACTCAACCAAAAGTTTATACCTATGGTCGGAGTGTTCTACGCCACAATTTAAGCGCCCTCGAGCCATTTTGGCTAGTGCCTTACTAGGAGGCACGCCTTTTCAAATTAGGTTTTCTGAAAGATCGTCTCATACTGAATTTACTCGGCAAAAGCTCACACGAATTAAAAAAAAAGAGAACTATAGCGATTAAATAGCAACTAACCACTACGGGGTATCTTATAAGTGTCGTGACAATTTTATCGTGAAACCGTCTTATATAAGATCATTTCTAAGCCGTTTATTTAACATCACTAGATGGAGCAAAACCAGTAGGTCTTTCAATAAGACCGTCTTATCGGTAAGAACTATATGAAAATTAGATAAACCCTACTAAATGGAGAGTTGTAACTCCTCTTACGTGAAAGGTCTAATTATAAAATTATAATAATACCGTCTCATATGAGAATTTTGTCGAGCAAAATAGAATCAGTGAAAAACAAGAACAAATATCTACAGATGAATATTGAAGAATTAAAATTGACTTCTAAAGTAGTAACTTCAAACCAAAAGAAGAACTAAAATTAAAATTAAAATTAAGATTAAAATTGAAAGTAAAAGTAAAGAGTGAAAAAGAATACCAGAGATTGGTGAGTATTTTTGTTGGGAATTTTGGACATGATTTTGAAGTAGTGGTAATTGAAATAAGACCGAAGAGGTAAATACAAGTGCTTTGTTTTGCGATGCTTCTCGAATTTGAAGGTGAAAATGAAAAATAGAAAGGAAGGTCTTTCACTTTTGGGCTTGGGCCCACTTTGGCACTTCAAATACGGGTCCTATTGGTTGAGTATCGGGTGTCAGACTCGGTACGGTGTTAGACTGTTATCACTTTGGATGCGGTTATTTTTCTTTTGAAGATACTCTTTGTAGTTTGAAAGGTTAAGTGTGGTTGTGGGGGTGGTTTGTGCGGCTAGCCGGCTAGGGGAGGACCGGCCGAAGCTGGGTCGGGCAGAGGGGGCGACCTACTTTGGTACCTACTTCTTTTGTTCCTACCGAAATCTACGTACTTACGTACCTACTTCTTCTGCTATATAAACTCTCATTTTCCTTCTCAAAAATACAACAAAATTACATCTCCATTCTTTCTCTCTTTTGGCAAAATACTTGGTAGTATTCAACAGCTACTCTATCTACACCGGAGTCCCAATGGTTGTATAATATTGGGGTCAATTGTCAGAGTAGCCGTGTGTAGTATACAAGGCAAATTCAACTTTGGGACAGTTTGTCGCGCCATAACTTTTTTTTTAAGATAAGATCTTTCTCTGTTCTTTTTCGCACAATACTAGTCGATAATTATTTCCAACAAGATCACTTGTAGTTTTCTTTACCATTTAATCATTTTACGATTATAATAGAGTATATGTTTAACAAAATATCTATACGGAGTATATGTTTAACGAAATATCTGATTATTAATATGTGTTACAAAAAAATTATGGAACTCTATTTTGGTTTAATGTACGACGATAAACCAATAACAACATACTTGTAAAAGATCAATAAAATTTATCGCGTAACAAAACATTATCGTAATAACCATATTATTTGACAGTCCTATATATAACTCTGTAACACGTAAATACGCAATACCACCCTGAATGAACACAAAAAGTTACCTACATACAATCATCCAACAATTTAACATAACTCATTTACAAATTCAATGAGTTTAAGAAACCCAAATCATTATATAAAACTATTTCTAAATTTCAACAAGGCAAATAGCTTCATCCAAGACAATATTAATATAAGACGATTTTATAAAAAAAATCGTGGATAGCTAACTGAACCTAGGAATTCAATTAAGCCAAATTAACTTGAACAAACTAGCTACTCATAGGTTGTCGGGAGATCCACCCATCTTGGTTTACAAAAGATTCTAATGTGTATTGTGACATGTCTCTTTGATTGAGCTCCTTCATCCATGGAATGCGTGACGGCGAATTCGCCCCTGGACCGGTGCAACCAATCTCGGCGTAAACTATGTCACCCCTACATATTATCACACGACAAACTTTAGAAAATGTTATTCAATCGTAATTTACTGAACTTGTATGTATCAGGTTTATGCTTACGATGAAAATTGTATAAACTATATCCAACATCAAAAATTATGTTTCTATTTCTATAGTTTAGGTAGTTGTCGTCATACGTCTACACATGTAAACTGTAGTGGATACTTACTCGTGACCGTGTTCCCTCCAAATATCCCATCCTTGAGGTTGAACAGCTTCGGAAAGCTTGGAATTGACGAAAATAACCCTGGAATTAGGACCGTAAGCACGTCCTAGACAAGCACGTCCGTCTCCGTACACCTCACAATTGTTGAACACATAACCACTTGGGTCACTTGCGGAACTACGTCCTTGGGCCGTGATAAACCCGCCGTCTATCACGTTTATTGAACATCCCTACATGAAACAACATTTTATGGAAATAAAATTAGCGTTTTTCGATACTAGCGTCACATATATTTTATTATGAGACAATTGCACACAGAAGCAAATCTGTTAAATTAATATCAAATATATGTGTTCCGACAAAAAAATTAAAACTAAAAACATGTATATTAGGCTGAGATTGGATTTGAATAAAGAAAACCTTCAGGAATTACGCGATTGAAAAAAAACAGTAATTATAAGTACGTATAAAGTATGTGAATATTTAAAAGTAATATATATACCTCATAAAAAGATTGTCCGTGTCCCCAAATGAAATCGACAGCTCCTTCAATGTAACAATTTTTAAAGTAATGACGACCTCTTTCATCCCACAAAGTATCTTGATATCCTTTGAAATTACAATCATAAAATGAGACTTTATCACCACTGGCCATGACGGCTACGGCCGGAAGAAAATGTTGCACGGTCTGCCCTTTAATTTTTCTTACATAAGAATTCTGCACTAATAAAAAATGTTAAATTATTATAACCTCAAAAAAAATAAAAAAATAAAGATAAGTCATATAAATTACAAGCAATCTAAACCTTCAGTACTAATAACAAAATTATCGAGAATTTAACTCCATACATGGTACGATGTACTCCATATTAATGTAGTCCATCGATCGTATCTTAAATTTATAAAGATTATTTTTCAATCTTTATCTCAAAAATGCTACTCATTATTATGTAGTCTACAATGTGTATTGCTTCATGGTCATAAGTCGTAACAAAATATAAACCTAATATTACACTGCCAATAATACTTCGTTTAATTTTTTACAAATTTGTATTGCTATCGTATACTCCCCACTTTATTGTATATATATATACTAATTAAGTACGAAGTAATAAATTAAATATCGGAGTAATTAATAAAAATAAATTACCTCAAAGGTAATGTCCTTAACAACAACATTATCAGCAAGAATTTTGACGGTAGGACTTTGATCAGTTTCTGAATGTGCATTGCATGTTATTGTCGTGTCTTTCGATTGATGACCTTGTAGTACTATGCATGTTTTGTCTTCAGGAATTTCCACTTGCTCACTACATGCAATTAATTAACCATCGATATTAAAATCATGTATGTATAACAATTATTCGGATAAAATGGTCTAACAGTAAGATGATATATAAATCGTCTTTTATCTAAAGAACGAGAATTTTTTTGACCAAGCTAATCCAATAAAAATTAGCTCAATCAATCAAAGATTAATACGATTCATAATATATCAATAATACGGGAAAAAGTGATAGACCCATTAAAAAAAAAAAAAAAAAAAACAGAATGATTGAATACAGCGTCGTTAAACTCATGAGTCATTACCTACTACCAAGAACTATTTTATTGCATCTATTTTTTGGATGTTTTACGTCTAGCCAATAAACTTTTCATTATGGTCATATATATATTCGTATATTGCCACAAATGCGTCTACTATTATGATAATTTCACCAATTTTTTGTCATAGATTATCGTCTAACCAAAATTTTAACAGTATTACTATTTCGTTAAGATCGTAACACATTATAAAAGATAAGACGCAATTAAAATGAATAAAAAGTTTACTAGTAAGTTCCAGCATAAATTAAAATACGAATCCATTGAGTATTTCCCGAAGGAATTGAGTTGATAGCGTCTTGAACTTTTCTATAATATCCACCATTTTGTGAGACTATAATAGTGTGACCATTGTATCCATTATTACACTCGATAGCACTTGAAAACAAAATTAATCTAGAAATTATGAATATTAAACTTATTATTATTGTTAATAGTGAAGAAAAACGCATTTTTCTTAGGGTTTAATGCAAGCAAAATACGAGTATATGTAACATATAATGTATATATATACAAGTGTGTTACTTAACCTAGAGAAATTATTTTATATGAAGGTAATTTTATGGTAAATTGAGATTTTATTACCATATTTAGTTTAACATTTGATAAGAGTAATATTAACAATGATTATAATTGCCCTTGATATTTAATTTGATGCGATACTTTCTTTCTTTTGTTTGCATTGTACGTACCATGTTTACAATTTCTAATGTAGGCTATGTACCTGAAGTAAATAAATGAATAGTAAAGAAGAGTTGTAAGAAAAGGATATGACGTTTTTCTTTTCACCCGATCGATAGAAGATTCGGCTATTTGTGTATCGTATAACTAATTAATGGTGTTACTATTATGTTGTAAGATAAGAAAAGAAAGTCCGATGAATTCTCTTTAGATAGTGTTTGAGAACCATCATTTCATTTCAAAATATTGATTTGAAATGTAGAAAGTGAAATAACAAAATTGCAAATGACATAGGATGAGGGTTGAATTTGAAAATACTAAGTTTATACATGTATTGGATTGGGAGTTGGATTTTTTTCAAATCCAAATCTAAATTCTTCAATTTTCCCAAACATGTGGTTTGGCTCAAATATAAATTTCCAAATGAAATGACCATATCCAAACACACCATTAAAGAATTGAACGTGACAATCATTTTACAATAAAATTCATTATTTTCTTTGGAATAAAGATAAAACAATAAGGTAAAAGTATATTTTCTTTATTGAAAAATCCTAAAATAAAAAGATTGGTTGCCTCAGTATTAGGCAATAAATTCAGATAAGTTATTGTTAGAGAGTATAAAAGAGATCTTGGGACTCCAACCATCACCTTAAGGTTTTGGTTGAGATGGTCACTTGACAGTTATAATACGGATCGGAGTATTACATACTTGTACACACCAGGTTGAACGAGGATGCGTATCCATTGATCCTTATATTTGGTATGAATTGAATCAATGGCATCCTGAATGGCGGTGAAGTCTCCACCAAATTGTGAAACCGTGATAGTGTATGCTAGCTTTGATGGATCAATATTAGTGTCTTGACCACCACCCTCTTGGTCAATGTCGCTCGGATTTGAAACTGAATCACTATGTTTAGTAACAAAATAAACGACCACGAGACCTATAATAACGATTATGATAAGACCTAAGATTATTTTACACCATAATGGCAATGCTTTCATGATGTCGATAGCATGAACTTTAACACTCAAATTAGGTACGAAGTAGATTATTTCAAGTAGGTTTTGACAACTTTACCTTACTTCATTATAAAATCGTAAAAAGAATGCATTACGGAATTCAAATTTTAACCTAAAGAAAAAATTAGAAAAAATGCAACTATCAAATTTATAAGTGATCTCGTCATTAAATTTAAAATACATAATTAAGGCGTTTGCTTGCCTGAAGTGATGAAGGCTTAACATATTTTTAACTAAATAATTAAATCTTGTTTGATATCCTTATATTTGCATGAATATTTTGGAGCATTCATTTCCGAAACTAAATATGATCATTAGGTGAGAATTTTGCAAAAACGTGACTTAAACTTTTGGCAATTCATATACTTGTACTCCCTCTGTCCCAGTCAGTTGTTAACGTTACAGTTTTGATACAAAAACAAATATTAGAAATGAAGTAACATAAAAACAAATATAGAGTAACTTAATACACGGAAGACATTATAACATGCTCACTTACACGTACATTATATGAAAGTTGTAAAATTCACAAAAGTATAAGGGTTAATTGTATCATGTATATACACTCAAATATCAAACGTTAACAATTCACTGAGACGGAGGGAATATATATTTAATATTAATATTATAATTTATCATATAATATTATTATATTTTATTTTATTTTATTTTATTATATTATATTTATTATTATTATTATTATTATTATTATTATTATTATTATTATTATTATCATTATTAATAGGGGATTTCTAAAGTCA
>JAUEKU010167376.1:0-11586 GCA_032274805.1 Gypsophila paniculata
CAAAATTAAAGATATTTAATTTACAAATTGAGGGTAACTTTATGAAATGAGAGTTTGGTCTTGAATGGAGGGAGTACATGTAAAAATCTCGTGATAATTAAGTTATATATATAACCTATAAAATGTTCTTCGACATACTCATATTGACCAAAACTGCAGAATTAAAAGGTATAATAAAACTGATAAGGTTAAGTCTATCGATTGAGATGAGCTAAAACTGAACTAGATTATCGTCTATTTCTCATGTTATTAACATTTTTGTCCTCATTTTTCTTTGACAAATTTTTCTCACTAATCATAGCCATCCATGATCCAGCTGTTTGTCATATAATTATATTCAACATAAAAGATTTCCAAAGGGGAAAGATCAATAGTTACAGTATATAATAGGAACCACGCGTGCTATATACTCAACTAATTAAGCAACTAAATAAGACAGAAAGTAATGGACAAAACAAAGAGTATATTTAGTGAAGTAAAGTATGATTATGCTAATAATGAGTGCCTAATATGTCAACGACAATCGTCATAGGCGCCGTTTCCAAGCTCCTTAGTTTTTAGTGTAAGGCTAATGACTAGGAACCATTACGAGACTATTATACAGCGTATAATGAGTATATTTACTTTTAAAGACATTAATAAACTAACAAATGAGTGAATGATTTGTTGTATACATATACTTTGTAACAGTTTCACATAAAACTTATCAAATTATTACTCCCTCCGTCCCAATCAATACGTTACTGTTACTTTTTACACAAATATTAAGAAAATGCAAGTGACTGTCTAATAGAACAATACTCCGAAAAATATTATTATTCAATCCACTTGCAAATCACTTTTTACATACAAAAACTTACTAAAAATGGAAATACTAACGTATTCACTGATACACCCAAAATGAAAATAGTAACGTATTCACTAGGACGGAGAGAGTATTAAAGAATGATATGAATCACTATCAAAGGTGCATAGATAAAAATTTACTAGATTTGTGATACTTAATTTAAACCACCTGATACCGATACTGGAATGGTTGAATCAATAACAAATATTACCCGATTTATTTCAAATCAACCCAATATAATATGACACAAATACATCTATGATCTATCATCACCAATAAAAAAAATTATCAGGTCTACCAGATGAAATTGTATTTATTATCGAACTTGTAAAGTATTAGACTCGTCCTACTACAAGATTATCTTGTTGAGCAATTTGTGTATTATTTGAAAGTACCATGAACTATTTTTATCACAAACTTAAGGACAATTTGTGATTAATATATGAGAACTAGACCTGGCAAACGGGTCAATCGGGTCGGGTTCGGATCAGGTCACTTCAGGTCGGGTCATCTTCGGACCAGTAAGAATCGAGTCAAGTTTGGGTCGGGTCGGGTTATTTCGGATTCGGGTAATTTTTGGGTTCGTTATTTTCAATTTTTTTAGGGATAACTTATAGTATGCTATAATAAATGGTCGGGTCACTTCGGATTAGGCCGGGTCAATTCGAATTACGGGTCAAACTCAAGTCTTCATTTCAGGTGTCAGGTTGAATTCGGGTTGAGTTATTCAAGTCGGATCATTCGGATCATGCTAGTTTTGTCACGTTTTAGTGCAAATGCAAGTAGGAAATGCCTTTCACAAGAAAAAGAAGAGATAATTGAATGGTGTAAGTAATACTGAATGCCATAATACAAAAGCCTAGAATACAATGCCTGTGGGTGTTGCAGCAGCAATGATCAGTAGCCACCTCTTTTTCATCTCTCTCTCTCTACTGTTCATCATGTTACACTGCAAAACAACACATCAAAGGAACTTTCTTCTCTTCACTTTTCTTTATCATTTCAATTTCTTTGCAAGTTGTACTTCTTCCTCCTCCCTTCCACTCACTCAATCATACTTCATCGATTCCGATCATTTGTTATATATCCCCTCTCATTCATTGGAATTATAACATTTTTTCATTTTGGTATCATTTAGTGGATTTTGTACAATTCCTAGAATACTTCTCATGTAACACATTTTATCCTACCACTTTTTCTTTCTCCTTACACACGTCTAACCAGTATCTTAAAACTCGTGTCATTTGCAAATGTTGCAAATTCAAAGAATGACAAAGAGGGGTTTTATTTGCCACAAAAACCAAAGAAATTAGAAAAGTACTATAGAGCGTTAGTTAAATAACATGATAGATCCATATCTTCACACTTGCGCTACTCCAATAACCAGAAATAAATCTTCTATAAACTTATAAAGTAATCTTGTAGAAAACAACACCTAAAAAATAGAAATATATAATGAATCACTTGTACACTCCAAAATGAAAATGGATAGCAAATAATCAGGGATGAAGGGAGTATACGTTTATCTTGTTAGGTTTTCCTGCTTAACTCTGTTCGTTCTTATTTATGTTTATTCAAAATATTTAAAGACAGTGGCCTTAATTTTTTGGACTTAGTTTTACTTCTTCATTTTAGCCCTTCTCAACCCTACTTTTTTATTATCTCAATTCACTTCAATCAGTTTCAATAAATCCAAAATATTAACGCCTACAAACACAATTTTTTGAGCTTTGAACCCAAAAACTAAAAAAAAAGTAGAGGCTATGTGAATAACTTCAATTCAAAGTATTTTTACCACATATTTTTTATTCACGTAAACAATGCAAATAAATAAATAAATGTATGTAATTGAATAAATTTTTTATTAACTTCAAATGATACGTAATATATAAACGTATACTCTATAATTGAATGAAACGAAAAAAATACAGGATTACAAACAAGAGAAAACTATCATAAATACAAGTGATAATAAAATATGAAAATAACAAAAGAAGAGAATCTTTTTCAATTTTATGCCCCATTCCACATGCCAGAAGCTGGATCCCACCTGCTGACAGATCTGCTTTTGTTGCCAATTTTCTTTTTTATTTTATTTTAATTTTTTTATGAAAAAGTACACTTACGATTGAAAGTAGTTGACATTAATAATTTTATCCAAATCAAAGATTAACCCACTAATTACTGACACAATTACATGCCTTAATTACTCAGTAAATCTTCCTAGTAATAATAAACTTGAAACAAATGAGTGCATTTTACTATACACCAATGATTGAACAAAGCACATAAATAAATAACATAGGACAATGATGCAAAAAGTAAAAAAAATAAAATTAACATTGAGTGAACTAATTAGTCTAATTAATCAAGCCACTACATGATTAATTAAGATTTTGTTGATGCTCCGGCCACCCCCAGAAAGGCGGCGGCTGGTTCTCAATTCCACCACTGGCATTGCCATTATTGCCATTACCATTGCCTCCAGCACCAGCTCCAGCACCAGCAAATAACGTGCAGTAGGTATCTTCTTGTAATTGGGGGTCTAACTCAGTGTTCGAGGAAGTGTTTGGTTGGAGGAGTTGGGAAATGTTATTTGGAATGAATGAATTCGGAGAAAATTGAAGTTTAGTTGAAGGGTTTGAGGATAAAGGGCTACCAGTTTGAGGTGTTCTTGAATTGTTTAGGTTCATTTCTGAGCTAATTTCACTCCCATTGTTGCTCCAAAAGTTTTGGGTGTCCACATTGTTCAGATTAATTGCTCCATATTCAATTGGTTCTTTGTTTCTTAATGATATTAACTGCATTAATCAAACAAAAATCACCTTGTTAATGTTTGGAGGATAATGAATTAATTATACTACTAATAATTGGGTGTAAAAATGAGCGTTGATCACCAAATTTACGATCTCGTAATAAGATTATTGACATAAATAAATATTGTCTATATTAAAGGTTTTTCACACATTTTACATGTAGGTCTTATGCCAAATTTAATAGTGCGAATGATTGCAAAAAGAGATTCGAACACAAGACATATTACTTTCTAAAATTACACACACAAAAAAAAAAAACGACTAAATGTATGCATACTAAAGAGATTAGAAATGAATTTTACATTTTGGGTTTAATTTTCTATGATTTAGTTCCTCAGAATTTGTTTTCCAAATCTAAAAAACGTTCACAAATTATCTCGTGAAACTGCTATAATAACTTCGTAAATGACACATTAAATATGTTACAGTATAAACGGTTATATTACGTACGATAATTTTGACGGATGAATGATTAGAAAGGACGCAGAAAAAGTAGTCAATAATTTACATTTTCCATAAAAAGCGATAATGCAGTAAATTCCAAGCAAAGTTAAAGACATTCATTCCTCTTATAAATGTCAGACTATCTTCCACCTCAAAAATTGTGTTATTGTCCTTTTTTAATGGATTGAGATAAAAGTTGATTCATGATAAGTCCTCAACTCAACTTTTGTACTTGTTTCAAACTTCAAAAAAAAAAAAACCAATATTGTCCAACCATTATTATTGTCCAATATTGTATTCACAATCTTAAAAAAAGTAGTCTTTTAAAATAAATTGTGAAAAATTATTATCAATCGTAATTTTAATCTGTAACTACTAGCCCTAGTCATCAAGCAAACCCTAACAACATTCGAATAAAACGCTAAGTTAGCTGTAAATTTTTATTGATAATAATGTTAATCATTATATTTTTATCCTACAACATCCTAAACTGTGAAATACTCCGTAATTTTTCAATCGTTAACTCTAATTCATAGTCGTCAACCCTAGTCGTTTCTATAACAATTACGAAAATCCTAATAACAAACCCTAAAAACGTAACATCCTAATAAAACATTGAGTCACTAGTAACCATTTTTTAATACCGCAATATCCTAAACCTACATAGAAATTATATATAGTTCGTATGAAATAATATTTCGAGTCTCTTTTCATCGTTGGCCAAAAGAAAATATACCATAGATTAAATTTTATACTCATATATTACGGAGTACAAGTATATATATCTTAACTAGACGGTGGCGTTCCTACGTCAAATTCGTACACTAAAAGATAACATAAGTTATGCAATATATATTCATATGATATAATTCCAGCCAATTTGAGAGATGGAACAAAAATTAAAGAAAGAAACAAAAAAAACCAAGCACATGGAAATGAGACATTGCTAGCTCATTACAAACATAAAATATGCTTTCATTCATACGAGTGGTTACAAAATGGAAGAATTCACTAGGCTGTCACGCACGTTAAATAGTTATTCAATCACATTAGCATATATGTTACCCATATCAATTTGGTTACTACGTAAAAATCTATTATACCGCGATCATCTCTAACTCGTAAATTTTGTTTATTTTCGTACATATGTAAATATCTCGTTAGTATGTAAAAATATCTTTTTTTTGGTCAACATATACGGTATATAAAGAATTAATTCGTAAAATAATAGTTGGTTTTACATTTTTGTAACGTATAAAATCTGGTCGTTATAATATATGTGTGTTTTATTTAATTGTACATCTAAAGTAAAAGCTAGTTTGAAATGCAATTGTATCAACTGATACGATTATAATTTTGCTATTTAGATTAACTATTTATACCTACGTGAAATGACCTAATGTTCTTTATTTTCCTAAATAAACAACAAAGTATGTGATTGATGGATCATCATCTACCTTTTTACATGTGCAAATTTTTCTTTTCAATTTGAATATATATTACAAAAAAACACATATATACTCTCTCATTGATTTTATATAATCAATTGACCGGAGCAAAGTATCTTACACATTCAACTCTATTATCTACCATGTATGCTGGCTTCGATTCCTACATGGAACCGAAACCAGAAAATAGCTTTTAGACTACGGTTAAAGTGCCGTATGTACATGATCATAAGTCAAATACTTACGATTACGTCCGGACATAGGTACTTTACTAAAAACATAATCGTATAAGAGAGAAAAGGTATAGTAATGTACTCTCTTTAATTCGGCCATTTAAATATTTACTTTTTATATTCGATGATCGAGCTACAATTTTTTTTTCTTTTTTTTTTCGCATAAATATAATTTGATAGAGTTATCATCTAAAATTTCTAGTCCAAATCTACCTTTTTCCAGATAATCAATTTTCATGGTCAAATTATAGTTTTATACAAAGAAAATGATTAATTTACGTCAATATTCTAAACAGAAAGGTAAATAATAATTTGATCACGTTATCTATAAAAATTACTAGCTAGTTCAAATCTACCTTTTTCTACATTCTCAATTTTTATAGTCAAACTATAGATTTATAAAAAAAAGAAAAAATAACAATTTACGTAAATTTCCAAAACAGAATTATAAACAAATGATCGAGAACGAGTGAATGAAATTGATAGAACATACATACCTCAGCATGAAGTTTGTTGTTATGAGAAAGCAAGGAATCATTATCAGCCTTAAGAGCATCAAACTGTCTCTTGAGGACATTATAGTCCTTCTCAAGCTGCTTTGTCTTCCACCTCGCCCGTCGATTTTGGAACCAAATCGCCACCTGTCTCGGCTGCAACCCGAGCGCCTTCGCTAGCTGCATCTTCTTCTCCGGCTCCAACTTATTCGCTTGCTCGAAATTCTTCTCTAACGCCTTCACTTGTTCCATGTTTAGCCTCTTCTTCTTTTCACCCCCTCCTGGTCCCACCATCACCACTTGGGACCCGTCGTCTGATAGGTCGTCGTGGTCTCCTCCTCCACGACCGCCACCCTGGTCGTGCTCGTTGTTTCTTACTATGTCTTGGTGGTGATGGTCTTGGTAGCCCGAGAATGATAGTGATCTGTTCAACATTGCTAGTGGTGCACCTGTACATACAATTAAACACGGGACGACATGATCAACATAAGTAAAATAACTCACTAAACTATTTATACCGAGCATATGTTTTTGATCTATACATCAATGTACTTTAGCACCCAATTTTCGTTAGCACCGTGTAACTATGTCATCCGTAGTTTGAATTTTGGAAATTAGGGTATTATTATTGTTGTGATTATGTAAAAATAGATAAATAAATAGTCATTATATCATAATTTAAAATAATCCATCGATTATAGTAATTTAGTTATCTTTTTATTTTGAGAATTTGGTAAATCGAACATTTCAATTTCTTTTTATAAAAACATATTTCGATCAAATTCAATTATTGAGAAGAATAAGAACGTTATCGATTAATAATTTTGGTAGATAAGTGAATCAGATCAAATTATGTGTTGCTTGTACAAAACAAAAAAAAACAAATAGGTTCATATTTTTATAAAAAAAAATTTATAATTCTGCACGCATATTAAAATGAAAAAGAATAAACAAATGACTGAAATATAAACTGCCGTACATAGTATGAAAATGCAACTTGGTATATATATATATATGCTAAAATTTAGTTAGTGTCACAGGAGGTATGGACGTACTAATAATCTAATCTAAGATTCATAATTGAGTACGTTGGTACAAATTAAGTACAAACTTGATACAACTATAAAGTACGAGAGTATATAAATAGTAGGACCAATTAAGTACATATGAATCTTAAGACATATACATGACTAAGGAATCAAAATTAATTACCTTGGAATTCTTGAGAAGGACATGAAGAAAGTATGTTAAGGGAAATAGAAGGGTCTTGGTGATGATGATGATGTTCGTTATCGAACGACTCGTGATTATTATGATTATTGTGACCATTATGAGGCTGATAAAGCATGTAGTCTTGGGAGAGAAATGGCATTTCTCTCATATCGTTTTTTTTTTTTTTTTTTTGTTGTTGTAATGTAGAAGAATTTAAATAAAAGAATTAGAAAAGAAGTGAAATATATGAAGAAGATATAGAGAAGTAGTAGTAGTAGTAGTAGAAGTAGTGGTGAAATTAAATAAGTTAAAGAGGAGAGTAAGAGAGGTGGTGGTGGTGAGGAAAGAGTGTGTGTATGCTCTGACTTTTGCATGTGATTTTATTTTGTGTAACAGATGTGTGCAGCGAAGCACACAGAGAGTGAGAGATCGAGAAATATCGCAATTTTGTTTACTTAGTGTGGATATCACTTCTTATACGTTGTACGAATTATTTATACTTTTTTTCTCGATTATTTGTTATCTATTCAAAGGAAGTCTTAATTATAGAGTATTCCGTAATAATCAAGTTAAGTTTAGTGATCTAGCTCACTTGTACATTCTCGTATACAAAAATAATTAGAATTTTTGGTGTAATAATAATAACCGATTAGGGCTGTAAAGAATAATTTGCAAAATGTTATTACTTATCAAAGAGTAAGTCTTTTTTAGACTGTCTTAAAATAAATTATTATGAGACAAAATATACAAAAGACATTATGAACGATAGTAAAATGGTTATCTTTGGATATCAACGCCAATAAAATGAGTACAAAAATCATATAAATGATTACGAAAATAAGAGGTCGCGATTGTCTTTAAACGAGGTACAAAATCAAATAAATGATTACGAATTATCTGGTTTCACAATAAGATATTGTGAGACGTTTTCATACAAAAATTTGTGCTTATCAAAATAGAAAAGAGAGATCGAGAATGAACATTCTAGAGAGAGAGAGTGTGTTCTTTCTTTTTCTAGGGTTTCTGGGTCTTAGTTTGCAACAATGGCATGGAGAAAACGATCTACTAATACTAATTCTCAAAACAGTACTCTACACATTAATAAAAATAGTAATATTGGTAATAAATCACAGTTTTTGAATCATTCTGGGTGGATGTCATTCCAATTGCTTCATTTTCGACACCAAAACATGGAGTGACAAATCATCGGCGAACTGAACCTTTGATCATTGATGAGTTGGTCATTATTAATTAATGAAAGAGAATCATCTGAATATCAAACTATATGGGATGAGGAGGTCATCTTGAGGAAACAACTATTGTGAAGCAGCATCTGAAGGTTGAGTTAGAGGATGTTGTGTAGGAGGTGGCGCATTGGACCATGATGGTTGTGTGCTACATCCTAGGTGCAAATCCTCATCCTTTCATGGTTGCTGGGTTTGTCAATCTCATATGGAGAAAGTACGAGTATGATAATATTTCTTAATTATTTGCCTAGTCGATCTGTGTCTATGGTGCATTTTCTTTCTCTTGAGCTGCAACAACAAGTTCTACAAGAGACCCTTGATTGCTAAGGCAGACGGTGGTTACGGTGCAGGAGGTGGCGCACTGGACCATAATGGTGAACCCTTGATTGAGGTATTGGGAACCACATGCCTTACAAAATTTGTGAATGAGATTATTGTGTTTATTATGCCTGATGTGCATACTAGCAACAAATCTAGGTTGGATTATGTTAGGGTATTGGTTGAAATGCAGTTAAGTTAGGAGTTGAGTTAAGAGATCAAATTTGAGGATGAGCTGGGTTGCATGAGGAGTATCAGGGTATAATATAACTGATGTCCAGTTACATTCTCTTGGTGTCATGGTTTTGAGCTAAGTAGAGTAATGTATGTAGGAGAAGGCTTGGTGTTGGGGCTAATTAGGTATGGAGGAAGAAGATAGTCACTGTGGTGCCATTTGTGGGTGAGCCTCAGCCTACTAGGGTGCCACCAATGCTGGAGAATTCAGTGGTTTTGAATGAAGAGTACGGTCTAACTTGGTTAGACTAGAGGTCTCTTAGCCCCGATGGCTATCTTAGCCAATTTTCAAAGATGCTTGAGAGGTGGTTGGAAATTGTGACTTAGGTTGTGCTTCATGTTTTTCACACTAGTAAAATTTTAAAACAACTCAAGCATACTATTTGACTTTGATTCCAAGTAAGAAAATGCTTGTTTCTGTAGTTGAAATATTGTCTATAAATGCATAACTAAGATTGTATGTTATAGACAGAGTAGGATCCTTCTTGATATTATCAGCTTGAATAAAAGTACCTTTATTAGAGCAAGGTAGATTGTAAAGAATGTTTATTGATCTGTCAGGACTTGGTGAAGTTATATGGAAGGGCTAGTTGCTCACAAAGGGTTATGATGAAAATTGATCTTAAAAAAGTCGATGATTCTGTAAAGTGACAGTTCACTGAGGATATATATGTTTGCTGCTTTAAAGTGCCCTATGAAGCTCAGAAGCTTGATCATAGAGTGCATCACTATCCCTACTTGAACTTTGACTCTAAATGATAATCATTCTGACTTCTTTAAAGCTAAAAGAGGTATTAGAAAGAGGAATCCAATGTCGTCTCTAATTTTTACTCTGTGTATGGAGTATTCGTCTAGAATCCAACTAGTTATGATGAATCAACCTATATTTAAATTTCATCATCCTTTGCGTAGACCTTTGAGGCTTACACATGCATCTTTATTTTGCTGATGACTTGACTATGTTTAGTAGAGGGGACATACTTTCTATCATGTTACCGCCTCGAGCCTTTGCTACGTTTTCAATTACAAGTGAATTGAATATGAATGTCACCAAATCTCATTTGTTCTTTAATTGTGTGCCAAAAGAGGAAATCCAATTTATTATACTTATGTTTGGCATGTCTCAAGGGCAACTACCTTTTAAATATCTTAGAGTTCCAATTTTTCCAAGGAAACTACTATGATGGCTGTGAAATTTGATCGAGAAGATTGTGAGTAAGATAAGAAGTTGGGGATCTAGAAAGCTTTCCAATGTAGGCAGGCTTACTCTTGTTAAGGTTGTTCTGTCTCATATGCATTTGTATTGGGCATCTATATTTGCCATCCATGCTGGTATTATTAAGAAGATCAATGATATGTGTAGGAATTATCTTTGGGAAGAGCATGAGCATGTAGTACTCTAAATCACTTTATGTGGCTTGGTCCGATGTCTGTAAAGAAGCTAAAATGGATGGCCTTGGTATTATGGATGCAAAGAAAATAAAGAAACCTACCATTGGGAAGATTGTGTGTGGCGGCTGACTACAAAAGAAGATCATCTATGGATCAAATGAATCCATAGTCGTACTTATTTAAAATATGTGAACAAGTGGGAGTATAGAGTCTCTTCTGACACAAGTTGGGCATGGAGGATGATTTGCTAAATCAGGCTAGGGATGACTTCAGATGTGCCTATGTTGGCAGTGATTGGTTGAGTAGAGATGGCAAATACACTGTTGTTGGAGGAAATAGTTGGCTTTACATTGATGACACTAGGTCAGTTCACTACAAAAAAACTGACAGATTTATGAGGCGGTTTGCGACGGCAAAAAAAGTTCGTCGCAAAGTAGGTAATTTGCGACGGCTTCACCTGATTGTCGCAAACCCCGTCGCAAAATCACTCATAGCGACGGGTTTTTTTGCGACGGATGACTATTCCGTCGAAAATTAGCACACCAAAAGTTAGGCGGGATTTTAGCGACGGGTTATTTGCGACGGGTTAGTGTTTCCGTCTCAAACCGACGACGTTGCGATGGGTTTTTTTGCGACGGATTGACATTTCCATCGCAAAACAGCGTTTATAAAACGCGGGTAACCCCTTCCTTAAAATCAGTCGCATTTTACCCCAAAAATAACAGAACCCCGTCTCTCTAAAAAAACGACCTTTGACGACCCACACCACCCAACTCCGACATCAACTCTCCTTCCGGCGATTTTCCCACCGACGACACTTTCTTCGGCGTCCCTCACTCCGGTGTCCCTCCATCCGTCTCATATTGAAGTTAAGGTAAAACTTGAACTAGTTATTCAATAA
>JAUEKU010167387.1:0-11585 GCA_032274805.1 Gypsophila paniculata
ATATACGAATTTAAAAAACGCCGATACGAATACGATACGAATTTAGAGAAAAAAATCCGTATCGGATATACGATACGATTGTAACACAAATTTTCGTATACTTAAATTCGTATACCGTATCGTATCCATATATAGAAACCGTATCGTACCGTTTTGCTCACCCCTGAACAAACCAGGGAGTTGCTAACGAGGATTATCGATAAACAAGAAATACATCGCCCCTCCCTCCTCCCTCCTCGGCAGTCCTAGCTGAACCCACACACACTGATTGATCGAGATTCGAGAACCACTCCAACGCCACGACCCTTCATCACCTTTGACTCTTACCACCAACCTACGTCACTGCCGTCATTAATTTTTCTCCTGGTATTTGTTAATTTTACTTTTAAATTAATTTTGTATTAGGGTTTATCCCTTATTTATTTATCTATTAAAATTCTTTTGTTTTTTGCCTCTTTGATGTTGATATAGACATTCGTTAGACATATTGTGATGCCACTTAATTTTCGGGATCTTTATATGAAACCGTAGTACGTGTACGACGACCCTGTTTGGGAGTAAAAGTGATCATTTTCATGCTTTTGTGACCACTTTAACACTCACTGTGACAATTTTAAAACCTTTCAAAGTGGTCACAATAAGCGTTAAAATGGTCACAATAAGAATTAAAGTGGTAACTTCCTATTCACAGGCAGCCGTCGTACGACCGTTGCACATGAGAATTAGTCTTAAACAAACTTACTTTATGTTGTGTATAATGTGTATGATATCAGCTATTTGCAGCAAACTTCAATTTCCGATATGTGATGTCGTAAGCGTGTTCAATTAGGAGTTATATGAATGATTAACTAGTTGATGAAGTATCTTGAGAACTAATTACAATGTGCTATTAATGGTGTGTATATTGCGATGAGCAACGTAATTGAATGGAAATATTGTTCACAAGTGTTGTAAGTTTGCTCACTATGGACGATTACATTATACAATTGCTTTATAACTTAACTGAGATTGGCACTGTCCTAAAATTGTTAATTTGTTATCACAAGATAACTACTCTAGTTAGTAAGATAACCACGCTATTAATAGTAGTCGTGATAGGAGAGTAACATGTAATTATTGTGTAACTGCGGTCTTATTAGTGTGAGCTGTGATTTTGTATAGCCCTTGTACAGCCTTATGAAACGTAAGGCCGTGAATTGTACCAAAGTAGTGTGCTCTCTTGTAAAGACAAAGCTTCATTAATGGTCATAAAAGTCTTTTGTACAAGATACAAGTCAATGAGAGTTGAATAACTAATTTTATGGAGGATGCAATGGCGTTTTAGTTTTTTCATTTATCAGGGTTGTTCATGCAAAACAAATAACGGAAGAGTAAGTCTTGTAAAAAAGATTTTCATTTTTATAGTGTAAAACATGTTATAAATACAGACATATTAAATAGATAATTAAAAGGTAAAAGAAAATGGTGCTCTACAATTCATTATAAAAGACGATATTTTTTGAGACTTTGTTATACAATAAGTAATTAAATATACGAAGTAAAAGGTACGGTGATTTATCAACAATTTATCCATATTCTGATCGTACTAATGTACTGATTGAGTGATTGACATTCATAACTCATTCATTCTTATTTTTTTTACTAGACTACTTAATGATTCCTTAAACTCTCTTTCGGTCTTTCTCTATTTTCTATTCATCGCTTCGTCCATTGAATTGCTCAATTATCATTATAGATAAATAAAAATTTCCACGTCTAATAAACAAGGAAGAAAAATTGAAGATTTGAACACAAAGGTTGGACTTTTACCTTTCTTCTACTTGAATTTCTCTAACTAGTGCTTGAGTTTTATTAATTTATTTGAAAAAGTAAACTGTGAAGTGAAGTAGGCATTTTGGATTGTACAAACATGTTAGACGGTCTCACGTGAACTGGCAGTTGTTTTGCTTTTCTAATGAATTTTGTTTACTTGATAGTAAGTTTCATGTGTGAGATGGTCTCACCGGAGACCTATTGGATTGATTGAAACATTTGTGCTTTTACTATCGAAGGCATGTTGCGCATATCAAATATTTTGTTCATATATTTTTGTGTGTTTTTACTGAACTACAATGACTTTTTCTCTTGTATTGACGTCCTAGATATTTGTCTGTTTGCGTTTTTTTTGTAGTTTGTGGAAATAAGAACTGCAACGATTGCTCTGGCAATATCCCCTAAGTCATTGCTCATTCGTTTGGAAGAGAAATTCATTTCTCTGGCACAATCATGTAGCAACATTAGTCACCTTCATCAAATTCTTGCCCAGGTTGTCGTTAACGGTCTGCAACACAGTCACTATGTGGTTCCCAAACTTATTTCAGCATCTGCTGAACTGAAGAACACGAGATATGGCCGGTGTCTGTTCGATCAAATGCTTGATCCAAACAGTGTGACATTTAATGTATTGTTCAAAGGGTACAACCAAAATGGGCAATACAAAGAAGTGGTCTCTCTATTCGGCAAAATGATGGAACTTAATGTAAAACCCAGTTGTTATACCTTTCCGATGGTGTTGAAATCTTGTGGAAAATTGTCGGCGGTTTGTGAAGGTCAGCAGGTGCATTCCATTGTGTTTAAAAACGGATTTAGAACAAACGCATATGTGGGTAACACATTGATTGAGATGTATTCAGGATGCAGTGAAAGTTGGCAAGCATATAAGGTGTTTAGTGAAATGTCGTCGAGAAATATTATAACTTGGACTTCTATAATAAATGGGCTTATTTCGTGTGGCCATATGGTGGCGGCAAGGAATCTATTTGACTTGGCTCCTGAACGAGATGTTGTTTTGTGGAACACTATTATCTCAGGCTATATTGAGAAGAAAGACCTAGAAATAGCTTATAAGCTCTTTCAAGAAATGCCACTTAAAGATGTAATGTCGTGGAATACTATGTTGATTGGGTATGCGAACAATGGGCAAATTGAGGCTTGTGAAAAATTGTTCAAAGAGATGCCATTAAGAAATATTTTTTCTTGGAATGGATTACTTAGTGCGTATGCACACATTTCCGGCTTCTTTGACGTGTTGATAACGTTTCAGCAAATGTTGTCTGACGGTGACGTGATTCCAAATGATGCTACTTTGGTTACTGTGTTGTCAGCATGTGCACGGTTGGGAGCACTTGATCAAGGGAGGTGGGTACATTTGTATGCTCAACGCATGGGATATAGAGGAAACATTTACATAGAAAATGCTTTGGTTGATATGTATGCAAAGTGTGGAGAAATAGAAAGTGCTACCTATGTGTTTAATGACATGGTAAGAAAAGACTTAATATCTTGGAACACCATGATTGGAGGGTTAGCCATGCATGGTCATGCCTCGGCTGCTCTAACATTGTTTAGTGATATGAAAAATGCAGGGGTAGGACCTGATGGGGTAACCTTTATTGGTGTTCTTTGTGCCTGTACTCATATGGGTTGGATTGATAAGGGGCTTGCTTATTTCCAAAGCATGGCTCGTTACTCTATAAGACCTCAGATTGAGCACTATGGCTGTCTAGTTGATTTATATGCACGAGCTGGTCGTCTGTGTGAGGCCCTCAATGTGGTGAAGATGATGCCCATGATTTCGGATGCCGTCATTTGGGCCTGTTTACTTGGGGCGTCGAGGATTTACAAGAATGTTGAAGTAGCTGAGCTTGCTCTCAGCCATCTAGTCCATCTTGAACCAGGGAACTCGGCAAATTACCTTATGTTGTCTAACATTTATGGGGAAGCTGGGGAGTGGAAAACTGTGTCTAAGCTAAAAGTCACGATGAGGGATAGTAGTAGATTTAGGAATGTGCCTGGGTGTAGTATGATAGAAGTATATGATAAAGTTGTTGAATTCTATTCTTTGGATGAGAGGCATCCTGAAACCGAGGAAATTTACATGTGCTTGAGAGGCTTGACCAAGCTGATCCAACCATTAGCCTGTCAACTTGCGGACTTGGAGCTTGAGCAAGAAGCGTAATCCCTTTTTTTGATGTACGGATTTGTTTAGAAGGAAAGGGATGCATCTCACCTTTAAACATCACCCACACAGATACAAACTTTCTTCATTGATGTTCAATTCCAATCGATCAACTGCTCAACATCTTCTCCAGATATCCGTAGAGCGGTTTGATTTGCTTTTGTTGACTTTAATCAATTGCTTGACCATCTCTTATTTTTTTATTTGTTTATTGGAGCACTCAACTTTAAGGAAAAAAAATGAACAAGTTTTTTCTTGAATTATTGATTAACGACTTGTAACGGAGAAACTGATCCGGATGGGAGTGATGGAAATGCTCATACCACTAGCAATTGCGTCGACTTTTACCTTCCTTGTTTGATAGAACTTTTTACATTTTCCGGGGAACTTACCTTGTATATGACCCTAGGTAATCTTGAGGCGCTAGAACTTTTGTCAACTGCTTTTAAGAAACAGGGGGACAGAACAACTATGGCCTGAATGAATCTTTGTTCATTCGCAGCCAGCTAGAAGAGCGATTGGTCTCGTGTCCTGCTTGCCTTTGTTCTTAACAATTAAACGTACTAGTTAAATCTATGCTTTTACAAGGGAGTGGTGACCCAATTTAGCACGCAGAAGGGACTAGAGCTTCACAAAAGGGTCATCGAGCTAGGTCAGAATCCTGCCCTTTGTGCCAAACAAGACCGCCTTTGTCCCGTTCTCCATTCTGCCTTCTTCAATGCTTTTTTTTATGAAACTCATCCTTATAAATTGTAAGTCATGTATAACATTAATGTATAACCTAGCTCCGGGGGTTACCAGCACAGCCTCTCTCAATAGACTTGTACTTGTAGCCCTTCATAGTCTGGCGGCTTTAAAGACCTCTGATTGAAGACTATTCTACCTAGTCGGCTCTTAGATCTCTGTCGTTGGGGGACCTTTCTTAGCGCCTTTAATCTTTGATTAAATGGATATGTTGCATAGTCCCTGGAAAACGTAGTTTCCCCTGAAGTCTTTTTCTACTCTTTAGGGTCCCTTAATTGAACCTTCCACAAAATGCCGGTTGCACTCGGCTTAATTTGCATCACCTGGTATCAGTCAAAAGAGGTAACTCTATTTTACCTTTGCCGCTGAATTTCATTTTTTTTTTCCTGAAATTGTAAACGTTAAATTTATTATCTGTAGTTATCCGAATGCTTGTACAAAATAAATAATTTAATTGATTGGATTAAGCTTGCAATATGTTTGTGGATTTTTAAATTGGTGTGTGGTGCTGTTTAGCGTTTGTTTGTTCAACATGTTTCCGAATATTTTGGGTCGTCGAGAATGCCAAGAAAATTTCGATACTCTGAGTTCAGATAAGGGTAGATATTTCATAGTTCAACTAATTATAGATTAAGTTAAATAAAATAAAGTTCGAAACTAAGCTAAGTTAATACTTAAAATAGTATTATAGGAACCGAAAAAATGCAATTTATGACATGGAGTTCCAGGTGTGGAGCAGAAGAGTGAAGATATACAGTTGAAGTGGATTTTGCTTAATTGTGTAGTAAGATTAATTGAGCCTGTTTGAAGCAGAGAGATTTTCAAAGGATGGTTTTGTCGAAAATGTTTCCGATTGCGGTGTTAAATTAGGAATGATCCTCTGGAGGAATGATTTCCTTTAATAAACACAGATTATAGTGACCTTTGAGAAGGTAAGTTGTGAGGATTCTTTAAAGAAAAAAGAAAAAAAAAAAAAAAAAGGTTATCAAGTTCTTGATCCCAAATAAACCTCAACGACCGGAAAAGTGATCTACTTAAAAGATGACTCTCCATGCAGTGCACCATTCCTTGGATTATTGGATCATGCAATACGTAATTGAATAGAACCTAAATGCATTTCCCTATTGTCCTATTTCTCAATAATTATGTATCACGGGTGTGGTTGAACCATTTGATGAAGGTATGAAGAAGCTTAGATCGGAGAATACGTTCTCGCTATGTGTTTTTTGTGCAAAGCTCAATCATGTCAGAAAAGTTACGGGAGAGGTTTTGGAATGACTTTTATCATGCATTAATGGCTAAATGTCTATAATATGGAATAGTGTACAATACGGAGTAATACTAAACGGCTTTAGACAGGTAATTAGAGATGTAATTAAGCTTATTGGATACAGGTTCTTTCAATTCAATGATTGACGTTCGTGATTATGCCATTGAGGTATATTTGGACGCCGTAATTGAGGCTAAGAGAGGAATTAGTTTTCACTGGTTTGTTGAACTTTTATACGATGTTATGTGAATTTTTAATACGATACGTATCTGAAGGTATTGTGCTGGCTAAAGACTACTTTCTGACCAAATATGCTATTTTTAATTTTTTATATTTTCTGTAGTATCGTTTCCATGACAGATTGACAGTAGATGTCAACTAGTCATTAAACTGACATAATCAGAACGGTAATTATTTCGTTTGGTTATCCAGAATGATGATGTGCTATAAATAAGCATGAAGTTTCACCCTTCCACGATCTATAAAGAAAAATTTGCTGTTTTAGATAGCAAGAAGAATTGCAGTATCTTGGTACGCTGTCTATACGTTGGCCATACTGGTATATGTCTCTGCTGGATTGCTGGATACATTTCAACGTGATCGAACAATTTTCAAAGACTAAAGGTCTGCCATCTGACAGCTTTGGTGCACTAGTACTTATCTCTAAATCCTTGAGATTACCTAGCTTGAATCTTAGAAAACTGTAATGATCAATTTGATTTACAAAATGGCAGGTAGACCTGAAGTAAAAGGATCGAGTCGAATTATTTTGGACAATCTATGGGTGAAGCAGCAGCTGTGAAAACATATTAGAAAGAGGCCAGATCAATGGGGCTGGAGGAATCTTGTGTCTTCAATGTGTAAAGTAAGCAAGCCTTAACTGAAAGTCCTTGCATGAATGTTTTAAGTTCGGTTATTTACTTATTTTAATCGCAGACACTTGGTAAAACATGCTGAAGACTGTTGGTTTTTCTTTTTCTTTTCTATTCTATTTGAGGCTTTGAGCTGATTTCATATTCTAGATGCTGTCTTTTTTCTGGTACATGAAAATATCAACTAGCAATGAAATTGATTTATTTCTTTTTTGTTTCGACAAGTAACTCGAATAGATTTCAGTTGTACTCCGCATGATTCATGTACATTACACAGGAAAAATCACATTATAGCTGAAGTTCAACTATATTAATAATTACATCAGAGCTTATTTATTTATGCTTCTGAATGAAATCTTACAAGATCAACAGTGTGTTGTTGAATGGCCACAAGTGGAGAGTAGAGAACGACCTCAATATCCGTGTTTGGGATGATGCCGGTTGCTGGCTAACACAGCTGGTCGTGTTCCCACTCCGATTACTTTTGTCGACCCAAATTTGAGAGTCTCGGCCTCGCTGGAAATGGTTGCAAAACTAAAAGCGCTTACGAGAAATTATGTTCAATGGAGATGTCAGGTTGGTTTTGGTCTTCCTTTGAGCAAGCAACAACAATGTGACATGATATTTTGGTGGCCAACTATGGATGGCGTCTATTCAGAAATGTTATTTTAATGTTATCAATATGTTGTTGCTCAAGTGATCTGAGCTTAATGAATGTTTCTCAGGGCCTATTGAAGACTGGCTAATGTTTGGTTGTTCTCTATGGAGTGGGTCGACAATAGTTGGTTCAATGGGGATCCCCCTGATGGTTAGTCTTTTAGCTAGGGGTGGTCATGATGGCTAAGGCGAGGTGAATGTAGATCCGACAAACATATATCATTTGGGTCTTGTTCGGTTTAATCACTTAGAGGCAGATATATCAGGTCCAACATCATTGGATCATTTCGGGATAGTCATTTTGCGTTGGATCTCTTTGCTCCGTTTTGAGTCATGTATGGTCAAGATTTTGACTCAGATTACTCACTTTAAGTATATATGATCGAATCTATCGGGTCAAGTTTGGATTAGGTCGTTTTGGTCTATCGAGTCCTTTTGGTGGTATTGTTGCGGGTCATTTTTTTGGTTCATTATTGCAGGTATTATTGCGCGTCATTTTTTGGTCCACGGGTCAACCTTATCGGGTCGCATCGATTTTTCTCTATCTGATTGAATGGATATGTAGGATATATCGAAGTGACGGCGAGAGTCTTCATAGCTATTCAAAAGTTCTCACATCAACTTTAAATAAATACAAAATGTAGAGGGTATGTGAATTTTGGGGATTTAATCTCTTTTAAGTCCCTACCGTCCGACTTAATATGACAAATCACAAATTGAATGGCGAAAGGATGTCATTAATGACCTTTTGAAAGAAAGGGAAGGTCTTAGAACTGAGCTACGAGCCATGAAGAACAGATTTATGTTGTCGGATGTGAAGATCTCGAAAAGCTTAGGTGTCGTTGAAGAAGAACACAAATATGGTCGTGTAAACAAATGTTCGAAGAAGGAAATGACAAATTGTGGAGGCATGTCGATGGTTTTTTGTTTATTGATTTGTTTTTGTGTTCTATTCGTTGGTGTATGTGTTATCGTATTGCAATAGGCGATGTACGGATGAATAAAATGGAGGATGATTTGGTGTATGTGTAGTCATATTGCCATATTTGATCCCTAGTCTCAAAGAATCAGGGCTCGAGAACCTGGGTTTCGATTTTCGGATGAATAAAAGGGAAGATGATTTGGTGTGGAAGAATTTAAAGATGAAGAGTGTTGGAGGCAAATGAGTAAAGAGAAAGGTTTGTGACCATAATTTTTGTAAAGGAAGAGAGTTGTTTGGATAATTCATGGATGAAGAAAGTGATGAGGAGGTGAAGAAATTTGCTGAGAAAATGGGGGAAATTAGAAATAAAGGGAATGATATGATTTTGGGAGTTTATTAAGTCAAGGGCAAAACGGTCATTTTATTAATTTTTTTCATCGGAATTTAGTAATGGTACCAATTTTTTAAAACAAGTTGTTTTTTGGTCATAAAATTTTAAAAAAATTATATAGGGTATTAGTTATGAAATTTGCCTATTTATAGAGTGTTAATTGTCAATTAACTCTATCTTCTACAGAAAAACATGTATATATATTGTCTGATGCATTGCTGCGGCAAAGAAGAATTCGATACGCGGAGTATAATTTTGAGATCGAGCATTCTACAAACATATGCTATGTAATCCCATACAAGAGAGAAGAATATGCACAATCATAGACGCTACTAGTTTTAATGTATTCAAAATTTGGTCACCCGAAACACAAATTAGTCGGAAAAAATAAAATTTAAATCCGAATTGATCCGATCAAACTCAGATCCAATTTGTAGGTCCGAAATTGGAATTGATCTGACTTAAAATTGATTCGACGAAAAATAATTCAAAATAACTTTAAATGACACTAAAATAACTACTCCGTAATTTTGTATCACATTAGATCATACGCCGAAAAAATAACAAAATTTATGAAAAACACCTATGTAAAAGTAATAAATTAATGGAAAATTTAACAAATATAATTCAAACTATCATTCCTCTTCTCAAAATAATCCCAACTACCGTTAATCTGACAATAATCCAAACTCGTACCTCACCCTTCTCAAAATAGTGTGGGTGAAATCGGTAACCTATAGGAGCCAGTTAAGTGGGTCCCACAGTTGCTTTATTATATTAATAAATACCCACCTCCTTCTTCTTCTTCAACGCAGACAACATTCAACCTCCAATGGGTATAATTTTAAAAAACCCAAATCACAAATCAATGGCACCATTGCCATTGAAGCACCATCAAACAACCAGCTCCTCCTCCATTTTCGTTCATCTCGCCACCAGCTCCGTTCAACACCGAGCCTACCTCAAGCCACCTCCATCAACTCCATCGATCACAATCGCCACATAGTAGCCGGCAACAACAGCCGCAGCTCAAGCCGCACCACTGTGCACTGCCAACCGTGCCTCCATCTCAGGCCACTCAATCGACAAATACATGAGCTCTCTCGAGCTCGATCGCTCAAGTCAAGCTCCACAGCAACAACCAACGAGTACCGTAGCTCGCACCACACTCCTCCATCCACCATGCGGCCAGCTGCAACTCCGAGCTTTGCCCAGCTCGAGTTCCACCCCAGCTCCATCAACAGAGCACCATTTCATCTCAGTCGACCTCTATAGAACCACGCCAAGTCCATCAATGAGTACCGTAGCTCGCACCACATTCGCGAGATGAATCGATGATAACATTACTGACATGAATCACAAAACTAAAAAAAAAAAAAAAAAAACTACCTAATTAGGATGTATAAACTGTCATCACCACCGTCGCCGCCACTTCTCTCCGACGAACCACCGTATAATGGCGGCGAAATTCGAAATCATTCCGATGATTTCACCGCTCTTCCTCTCCAGGTTTCACTTTCTCTCAAATTAGATATTCTGTCGTTTTCGGTCATTTGTTTAGCTTTCTATTTTGCTCGGAATTTTACAATGAGTTGATTAACTGAGGAACATTAACGTAATGTTGAAAATTATGTCATGAATATTTTTCCAAAAGACCCTACCTAAAATCAACGCCAAAATAGAGCCTAATGTGGAGGCGTGTTTTGTCTCAATGTGAGACGGTCTTAGACGAGACGTAGTCTAAAATAAGAGATTAGAAGATAGCACAATAAAATCCAAAGAGCAACTTGGGCATACAGTAGAAGACTTAGCTTACAGTGTGTAGCTAACATTGACTTGAGGAACAACGTCTTCTTTGGCTGCTAATTTACGTGATCAACGAGGTGACACATCGCTGTTAATGTTCGCCATTACTATATTAATAGTTACCTCCATAGTCTCTGCTAAACAAAAACAAAAACAAAAACAAATCAACGATGTCTAGAGCATGCCTTGTGAGCTGGCTTCTTTTCTTACTGCTATTGAAGTTTGGTTCACTGGATGTTCGCCTTGGCTTTGTTGTTGGCTGCCATGACGCGGAACGAGAGGCTTTGCTCAAGTTCAGACAGGGCCTCAATGACACCAAAAATTTGTTGTCGTCTTGGGTGGGGAAGGATTGTTGTCGCTGGGAAGGGGTCGCCTGTGACAATGTCACATTCTATGTCAGCCATCTCCATGTACACGACCCATTATATGATCTCAGTTACTATGTCGAATCATATGACGATCTCTTTTACTCAGTCTTGCAACCACCGATAACATCTTCAAAACTGGATCGTTCTTTGGTTCAACTGAGTCGCTTGAAGTACTTGGAATTGAGCGGCATTAATTTTCGAGGTAGTCAAATCCCAGGATTCATAGGCTCGTTCAAACATTTGAGGTATCTCAACCTGTCCTATTCTCATTTTGGTGGCGTCGTCCCCTCCCAACTTGGCAATCTAACTAGATTACACACCCTTGATCTCTCTAAGGCGTATCCTTTATCCAGTGACCTCCATTGGGTATCTAGTCTTGTAAGTTTGCGATATCTAAACATGAACAATGTTCATATATATCGCTCCATGAAGTCCACACACGTGCTCAACATGCCTCCTTTGTTAGACCTGAAACTTTCTAACTGTCAACTTGATGTCCCCAGTTTAACAAGTCTTTTCTCTAATTTTACTTGGCTATCCTCGATCCAGCAACTTGAT
>JAUEKU010167418.1:0-11583 GCA_032274805.1 Gypsophila paniculata
GATTACATGAACTCCATCAAAGCATGTGTAGACCAATTAGCCCTTCTGGGCAAAGTTATCGACCCCGAAGATGTCACAGCCCGAGTTCTAAAAGGACTTGAAGATGCATCTTACGAACCTGTAGTTCATGTTATTCGAGCCCGAGACACACCAATAAGCTTTGAGGCTCTCCATGAAAAACTGCTACAACATGAGTTACTTATCAAACATCAACCAACCGCCAACCACTTCACACCCTCTGCCAACCCTGCCTATCGGCAGACCCATCAGCATCGCGCTCACCACCAAGCTCTTAACACAGGTTATCACCACTCTAACACCGTTACTCAGCCACCCAACCAATCCAACCCGAGGCCTTTCAAAGGCCGGTGTCAGTGGTGCCGAGAAACTTGACATGTCATCGCCAACTGCTCGTTATTTCGGAAAATCCATCCGAACATCACTTTCCCCGCACCAACCACTCGCTACTAACACCCTTCCCCACAAGTCAACACCGTGATCAATGCGGTCGTGACTCCTAACCCCAACTTCCTTTTGGATAGCGGCGCGAGTCATCATGTAACCCATGACTTAGACACCCTCAATTTCCATTCTCCCTACACTGGTTTGGATGACCTCATAATTGGAGACGGTTCCGCACTTTCCATCGCCAATATAGGTAATTTTAACTTGAAATCCCTAAAATTTAATAATGTTCTCCATGTTCCGAAAATATCACGAAATATACTATCTATATCTCAATTATGTCGTGATAACCAAGCTTATGCTGTTTTCTCACATGATCATTTTTTTGTTAAGGCGATAGCAACGGGAACAATACTCCTTCAGGGCCGTGTTAACAAGGGAGTCTACGAGTGGTGTCCTCACAAACCAACAGTCCAAGCCTCTATCAAAGGACCTGCATCGTTATCTTGGCATCATAAGTTAGGCCACCCAACATATGATGTAATCAAAGTTATCAATAAAAATTTACCATTTTCTGTTTTTGACTATAATCAGTGAATCTTGCAATATAGCAAAAAGCAAAAAGCTACCATTCTACACCTCTTCGTTTGAATCCAATGCACCATTGGACCTCATTTTTTCCGATCTTTGGACAAGTCCAATCACATCGTTCGAGCACTACAAATATTATATAGTATTCGTAGACCATTATAGCAAGTACATTTGGATGTATCCACTAAAACGAAAATCTGACGCGGCGCAAATATTTCTACAATTTAAAGCCCTTGTCAAAAAATACTTCGACAAACCAATTAAACGTTTTTTCACAGATAATGGAGGTGAATACATTAAATTAACAACCACGCTACTCAACCATGGCATCTCTCACTCCACGTCTCCTCCGCATACTCCCGAACATAATGGATATGCCGAAAGGAGACGCCGTCACATAGTCGAAACGGGCTTAGCCCTTCTCAATCACGCACATCTTCCCACCAAGTACTGGCCCTTCGCTTTTAGTATGGCTGTCTATCTCATCAATCGTCTTCCTACTCGGTCTCTACAAGGCAACTCCCCGTACTTCATGATTCATAAAAAACAATCTGACTACACCAAACTTCACAACTTCGGTTGTCTTTGCTACCCCAGGCTCCGGCCTTACACCAAGCAGAAATTAGAAAACCGCTCAACCCCATGTGTCTTTATTGGCTACTCCACCACACAAAGCGCCTTTTATTGTCTAGACCCAAAAACTCATCGAATTTACACCTCGCGACACGTAAAGTTCTATGACGATATATATCGCTTTGCCAACATATCCACTGATCCTATACCCTCTCCATCCACTGATGAATGGACAATGCTCTCCCTTCCCATCCTACCTACTACAATCCCACAACCTGCCTCATCCCCCTCCTCCACCCAACTCAACGCACCAAACAGCCCATTCGCATTGTATATACACGTCGAAACTCCCCCTAGACTCACCCCTCTGATGTCCCTCACACCTCTATCGAACACCCTAACACCTCGCCCGATGTTATTCCCACTAACCCATCACCGGTCTTTGATTCCTCCCAGCCCAAAACTGTCCCTCCGCTGCCAGTAAAATCTGTCACCACCAGACTCACCAACAACATTCGCAAGCCAAACCCAAAATATGCCAATATTGCCCACGCCTCTGCTTCGGCCACGACACTCCCCAACACTGTCAAACAAGCCCTTGTACTTCCTCAATGGCGCCAAGCAATGCAAGATGAATATGATGCTCTTCAACGCAACCACACTTGGACCTTAGTTCCACGCTCCTCTGCACAAAACATAATTGGTTGTAAATGGGTTTATAGAAATAAGTATAATCCCGATGGAACAGTTAAACAACACAAAGCCCGGCTCGTTGCAAAAGGATTCAATCAACGTCCAGGCATCGACTATACCGAAACCTTTAGTCCCGTTATCAAACCCACAACTGTCAGGTTAATTCTCTCCTTGGCTGTAACCAAAGCTTGGCCTCTACGCCAACTTGACGTTAATAACGCCTTTCTACAAGGCACCCTCATGGACAATGTATTTATGACACAACCACCTGGATTCGTTAATCAAACCAACCCTGACTTCGTATGTAAACTGCACAAGGCAATATATGGTCTCAAACAAGCTCCTCGAGCTTGGTACACCGAGCTTAAGTCCTATCTAACTAAAGTTGGTTTTACTCAATCAATATCCGACCCTTCTTTATTCACTTACCACAACAAAACCACTACACTCTATATGCTTATTTATGTAGATGACATAATCATTACAGGACCACACTCATCTCAATTACAAACCTTCGTTAATAATCTCTCTAACCGTTTTTCGCTCAAGGATCTTGGACCACTGTCCTACTTCCTCGGCATTGAGGTTACTCCCAATGCTCTTGGCCTCCATCTAAGTCAATCTAAATACATACATGACATTCTTACAAAATACAACATGGCGGATGCCAAACCAAACACAACCCCAATGAACACATCACCACCTCTTCTTCGAGAAGACAACAACCCTACTCACGACCACTCCACCTATCGTGCTATAGTTGGGAGCTTGCAATACTTATCTCTAACTCGACCCGACATTGCTTTCACCATCAACCGTCTTGCCCAATTTCTTCATCATCCAACTGTCACTCATTGGACAGCATTAAAACGACTTCTCAGATATCTTCAAGGCACTCAAACTCATGGAATCCAACTCCACAAAGACACCCCGCTTTGTCTCCACGCTTTCTATGATGCTGACTTCGGTGGCGACAAAGATTCCTACCTCTCGACAACAGGCTACGTGGTTTACGTGGGTCGCAACCCGATCTCCTGGTCTTCTAAGAAACAAAATGGCATTGCCCTCTCCACAACAGAAGCAGAGTTCTGCGCTGTTGCTTCCGTCACCACCGAAATTCTATGGCTTCGCAATCTCCTCTCTGAACTACATATACCTATCACCAAACCACCAGCCATATTTTGCGACAATATCTCCGCCACGCTCTACGCCAAGAATCCTGTCTTCCACTCCCGTATGAAGCACATGGACATCTCTTTTCACTTTGTCAAACAGCAGCTTCAACTCGGACAAATACGCATCGCACATGTCGCTAGAAAAGACCAGCTCGCGGATATCCTTACCACGCCCCTGCACAAACACCAGTATCATGAGTTACAAGACAAGCTTGGCCTTATCGCAAGAACGTCCACTTTGAGGGGGCGTATTAACAATATCTCGGCCCATACAATCTCCAACCCAAAGGATCAACTCAACCCCACATAATCTCATCAATCAAGTTGTATATCCTGTAAATATAGCATATACATATTCTAGCAATCAATTAAGTTGTCATATCTTGTAAATACAGCAACTTTACATTCTCTCAATCAATTAGCATCCTCTTGTATAGGCTACTCTCCTTAATTAGCTGTATACCCTCACTATATATATTGTACATTCAATCATCAATAAAGTAATTCAACAATTCAGCACAAACCTCATTGTTTTATATGGTATCGACGAGTCATAATCGATCCAACGTTCTCGGTCCCAAACGACGCTCATTCAAACGTCAACAACACTCACTCCCTCACCCGTGTCCCACCATGACCAACACCAACAGTGACACTGTTATTCCCAACCCCCATAACGCGGCCAAACCTCTCACGGCCCCGAACCTCACTCATGTTGTCAAACTAACATCACTAAACTACCGTGGTCGACGCCTACCCCTGCTGCCACCGTGGTCGACGCCACCAATAAGGAAGTGCCAAACCCTGCGCACCTCTCATGGCCTAAGCAAGATGGCTTAATTTTAGGAGCCCTCATGGGCACTATCTCTTCCGCCCTACAACTACTAATAGTACGGGCTAAAACGGCGAAAGAAGCATGGGATATCCTTGCTAACACCTACGCCAACCCCTCTAGAGCACACGTAATGCAACTTAAAGAAAAATTTGATTCCATTGTGAAAACAACGGATCAAACCATTTCCGATTACATGAACTCCATCAAAGCATGTGTAGACCAATTAGCCCTTCTGGGCAAAGTTATCGACCCCGAAGATGTCACGGCCCGAGTTCTAAAAGGACTTGAAGATGCATCTTACGAACCTGTAGTTCATGTTATTCGAGCCAGAGACACACCAATAAGCTTTAAGGCTCTCCACGAAATATTACTATAACATGAATTAATTATTAAACACCAACCAACATCAAACCATTTTGCACCGTCTGCCAACCCGGCTCACCGCGGTTACAATCACAACCGTGGTCAAAACCGATATTACAACCAATCGGCATCACACCAACAGTATGCCGCCACCAACCATACTCTGCCCAATTCCAACCCCCGACCCTTCAAAGGTCGGTGTCAATGGTGCCGAGAAATCGGACACATTATTGCAAACTGTCCCCAATTTCGCTATTCCCCAATATCGAGTTCCCTGCTCCGCCCTCCAACCGCCAGCAGCAACCACTACCCCAGGCCCACACCATCACGACAACAGCACCAGCACCTCTGAATCCAAACTTTCTTCTTAATAGTGGTGCAAGCCACCATGTCACCCATGACTTGGACACCCTCGCCTTCCACTTTCCCTACACCGGCCTTGATGAGCTTATCATCGGAGACGGATCTGCTATACCAATTGCCAATATAGGTAATTTTAATTTAAAATCCCTGAAGTTTAATAACGTTCTACACGTACCAAACATATCCCGACACATAATTTCTACTTCGCAATTATGTCGCGATAATGATGTTTATGTTGTTTTCTCACGTGACTCTTTTTTTATTAAGGGGAAAGCAACGGGATCCACAATTCTCCAGGGCCGACTTAAAGATGGCGTTTATGAGTGGTGTCCTTCCGAACCAAAAGTCTATGCTTCTATAAAAGGACCTACTTCTTTATCTTGGCATCATAAGTTAGGCCACCCAACATATGATGTAATCAAACAAATTAATAAAAGTTTACCATTTTCTATATTTGATTATTCTCATTGTGAATCCTGCAATATTGCAAAAAGCAAAAAGCTACCATTTTCTAATTCTACGTTCGAGTCCAATGCTCCACTCGACCTCGTGTTTTCAGACCTTTGGACGAGTCCAATAACATCGTTTGATCACTACAAGTATTATATTATATTCGTAGACCACTATAGTAAATACATTTGGTTGTATCCGTTAAAGAAAAAATCAGACACTACTACATTATTTAACCAATTCAAAGCACTCGTAGAAAAATACTTTAATAAACCGATAAAACAATTTTTCTCCGACAATGGAGGTGAATATACTAAATTAAACACCACCTTACTTAACAACGGTATTTCCCATTTCACATCTCCTCTGCATACTCCCGAACATAACGGATATGCTGAGAGAAGACACCGTCACATCGTCGAGACAGGCCTAGCACTTCTCAACCATGCGCACCTCCCTACGAAATATTGGCCCTTTGCTTTTAGCATCGCCACCTATCTCATCAACTGACTTCCGACTCGGTCTCTTCAAGGTAAGTCCCCATACTTAGTTATTCACAATAAAAAAAACCCAATTATACCAATCTGCACAATTTTGGTTGTCTTGCCTACCCTTGGCTAAGACCGTACACCAAACACAAACTCGAAAACCACTCTATTCCGTGCATATTTATTGGATACTCCACAACGCAAAGTGTCTTCCATTGCCTTGACCCAAAAACTCATCGTATCTATACCTCACGCCATGTCAAATTCTATGATGACATCTACCCTTTCGCTACTCTACCAACCCCTCCATTACCATCCTTATCCCCTGATGAATGGGTCACGGTTTCTCTTCCAATACTGCCTTCTTCCACCAACTCCCCACCACCATCCCAATCCCAATCACCATCACCTAATCAACCTATTCGACCCAAACCCCCTATTCAATTTGTTTATTCTCGTCGAGCTCCCTCACATTCAGTCGATGCAGAGGTCGACAACACTGTCATCGCTTCCACCAACACCACTGACACAACATCCACTGTGCCTCCTGACAACTCCGACCCACCACTCTCCACTACCTCTACTCCACCTTCGTCGAAACCCACATCCGATGCTCCTCCGACAAAAATTGTCACCACCAGACTTGACAACAACATTCAGAAACCAAATCCAAAATATACAAAAACAGCTAATCTCTCAACCTTGGTCACGAGTCTCCTAAACACCGTTAAACAGGCCCTCGTCCTTCCACATTGGCGTAAAGCAATGCAAGACAAATACAATGCTCTTGAACGCGACCACACTTGGACCTTAGTTCCACGCTCTTCCGCTCAAAATATCGTTGGATGCAAATGGGTTTATAGAAACAAATTTAATCTTGATGGCACCCTTAAAAAACACAAAGCCCGTCTAGTTGCAAAGGGCTTCACCCAACGCCCAGGAATTGACTATACGGAAACCTTCAGTCCCGTTATCAAACCCACCACCGTTCGTTTAATTCTCTCTCTCGCCGTTGCCAAAAATTGGCCTCTCCGTCAACTCGATGTTAATAATGCATTTCTACAAGGTACTTTGACTGACAATGTGTTTATGACACAACCACCTGGATTCATTGATCAAACCAAACCTGATTTCGTTTGTAAATTACAAAAAGCAATTTATGGACTGAAACAGGCTCCTTGAGCATGGTACAATGAGCTCAAATCGTATTTAATCACCATCGGTTTTACTCAATCCATATCCGACCCTTCTTTATTTATGTTACAAAACAATACAACCTACATTTACATGCTTATTTACGTTGATGATATAATTATTACAGGATCCGACTCATCTAAATTACAAAACTTCATTACTACTCTCTCAAATCGGTTTTCCCTTAAAGACCTCGGCCCATTATCCTATTTTCTTGGCATTGAAGTGACCCCGAATGATCTTGGTCTTCACTTAAGCCAAACCAAGTACATTCACGACCTCCTTACGAAACACAACATGGCGGATGCCAAGCCAAACACTACTCCGATGGCCGCCTCACCTCCACTTCTACGCGAAGATGCCAAACCTACTCATGATCAAACCACTTATCGTGCTATAGTAGGGAGCTTACAATATTTGTCTCTCACTAGACCTGACATTGCCTTCACTGTAAATCGCCTTGCTCAATTTCTTCACCATCCTACCGAAACTCACTGGAAAGCTTTGAAACGGCTTCTTCGTTACCTTCAGGGCACTCAACACCACGGTATTCAGCTTCACAAAAACAACCCCCTATGCCTTCATGCGTTTTGTGATGCCGACTATGGAGGTGATAAAGACAACTACCTCTCCACCACAGGCTACATTGTGTATCTTGGTCGAAACCCGATTTCTTGGTCCTCCAAGAAACAAACTGGCGTTGCTCTATCCACCACCGAAGCAGAGTTTCGTGCTGTAGCTTCAGTCACCACCGACACACTATGGCTTCGTAACCTTCTTTCTGAGCTTCGCATCAAGGTCATCAAACCACTTGCTATCTTCTGTGACAATATATCAGCTACTCTTTACGCCAAGAATCTTGTCTTCCACTCCAGAATGAAGCACATGGCCATCTCTTTCCACTTCATCAAACAACAACTTCAGGAAGGTCGAATTTGTCTCTCCCATGTTACCAGCAAAGATCAAATAGCAGACATCCTTACCAAGCCCCTACCCAAGCATCAACATCATTCGTTACTAGACAAGCTTGGCCTTATCCCAAGAACGTCCAACTTGAGGGGGCGTATTAACAATATATCACATAATATATCAGCTACTCCTCAAAAATAGCAAAATATTATTTTGTACTCATAATCCCTTTAATCAAGCAATCATCTTTGTAATTATAGCAATAGATAACTCTCTAAATCAATTAGCATAATTATATAGGCTTCTCTCCTAATTTAGCTGTACAAACTCGCTATAAATAGTGTACATTACTTCAGAAATTAATCAAGAAAACATTTACACAAACCTCTTTGTTCTATATGGTATCGACGAGTCATAATCGATCCAACCTTCTCGGTCCCAAACGACGCTCATTCAAACGTCACCAACACTCACTCCCTCACCCGTGTCTCACCATGCCCACCACCAACACTGACAATGTTGTTCCCAACCCTCATAACGCGGCCAACCCTCTCACGGCCTCGAACCTCACCCATGTTGTCAAACTAACACCACTCAACTACTCCACTTGGCGTTTCCAACTCACCAACATCCTTTTTGGCTTCAGTCTCCTCGGATTTCTGGATGGGTCCGAAGCTGCCCCTTCTGCCACCATGGTCGACGCCACCAATACGGAAGTGCAAAACCCTGCGCACCTCTCATGGCTTAAGCAAGATGGCTTAATTCTAGGAGCCCTCGAGCATGGTACACTGAGCTCAAATCGTATTTACTCACCATCGGTTTTACCCAATCTATATCCGACCCTTCCTTATTTATGTTCCACAACCATACAACCTCCATTTACATGCTTATTTACGTTGATGATATAATTTTACAGGACCGGACTTATCTAAATTACAAAACCTCATTACTACTCTCTCAAATCGGTTTTCCCTTAAAGACCTCGGCCCATTATCCTATTTTCTTGGCATTGAAGTGACCCCGAATGATCTTGGTCTTCACTTAAGCCAAACCAAGTACATTCACGACCTCCTTACGAAACACAACATGGCGGATGCCAAGCCAAACACTACTCCGATGGCCGCCTCACCTCCACTTCTACGCGAAGATGCCAAACCTACTCATGATCAAACCACTTATCGTGCTATAGTAGGGAGCTTACAATATTTGTCTCTCACTAGACCTGACATTGCCTTCACTGTAAATCGCCTTGCTCAATTTCTTCACCATCCTACCGAAACTCACTGGAAAGCTTTGAAACGGCTTCTTCGTTACCTTCAGGGCACTCAACACCACGGTATTCAGCTTCACAAAAACAACCCCCTATGCCTTCATGCGTTTTGTGATGCCGACTATGGAGGTGATAAAGACAACTACCTCTCCACCACAGGCTACATTGTGTATCTTGGTCGAAACCCGATTTCTTGGTCCTCCAAGAAACAAACTGGCGTTGCTCTATCCACCACCGAAGCAGAGTTTCGTGCTGTAGCTTCAGTCACCACCGACACACTATGGCTTCGTAACCTTCTTTCTGAGCTTCGCATCAAGGTCATCAAACCACCTGCCATCTTCTGTGATAATATATCAGCTACTCTTTACGCCAAGAATCCTGTCTTCCACTCCAGAATGAAGCACATGGCCATCTCTTTCCACTTTGTCAAACAACAACTTCAGGAAGGTCGAATTCGTCTCTCCCATGTTGCCAGCAAAGATCAAATAACAGACATCCTTACCAAGCCCCTGCCCAAGCATCAACATCATTTGTTACTAGACAAGCTTGGCCTTATCACAAGAACGTCCAACTTGAGGGGGCGTATTAACAATATAATATCTAAATCAAAAGATAAAATCAATCCTCCATAATCTTATCCTTCACGCTGTCATATCTCACAAATATAGCATATAGAATCAATCAAGCTGTAATCTTTGTAAATATAGCAAGTTCATTTACTGTCAATCAATTAGTATATACTCCTCTCCTTATTTAAGATGTACATCCTCCCTATGACCCTATATATATGTATATTCAATCATCAATAATAATTATCACAATTCATTCTAAAAAAAAATTCACCTTTTTACAATATCGACTAGATGTTAATAGACTTGCATGTTGCGAGACCAATTCACCTTTTTAAATAAAATAATGTGAGACCAACTCAACTTTTAAAATAAAATAAGTACTAAAAGCGATGAAATGGATACTAAATAAATGGTCACTAACCGTTTACAAAGTGATACGAAAATTACATAAAATAGTTACAAAAAGAATGGTCTCACAATAATCGTTTTACACAAGTTTATGGAGTGTGTTAGAATATACATATACTTATATTTGAGTGTCTCACGATACGTTGTGTTGTGGAGGATTAGGTTGATCCCTATTAAGGCTTAGGAACAACTACTCCAATTGTCAATTGGCCCCGGCAGGGTTACTTAGGCCCCGGGACTTAATTTCACTACAAATAAGTATCAATAAATTTAGTTAACAATAAGTTCAGTTAACTACCAAGTATTAAATACATAATTGGTAGCCCACGCAACATTCTAAAATAGAGACTAATCGGACGTACAAAATGTAGGAAGTTGCTTGCCAGGCCCCCCAAGGTAGTCGTCGGGATACCTTGGGGGGTTAAAAAAGACTTACAGTGAGGAGGTAAGTGGGAAGTAGACAAGGAAACAGAAAGATCCCTGAATGTTTCAGCGTAAAAACCACCTTCAACGTGGGATTCTAGATTCAGTTTGCTAACTACTCCGTATGTCTCTTGTTTTCATCGTATTCATCTCTTTGTGTTTTTTTTTTGTGTAATAAATATGGACAGATTCTCTCTTCGTTTGATTTTATATTTAGAACGAGTATGATTGTTTTTTAAGACTGGGTTTCTGGTCTCCAACCACTGCGTCGCCTTTACTTGACCGACTAAAAAGCAAGGTGTAAGAGCAAATGCGATATTAATTCTTATTTTTGAGTTTGTAAGAACGTTTTTAATAAAGTTCATTTATTACAATAAAAAATTTGTTCTTATTTCAAAAATTGAGTTCTATTTTAAGAACTGAGTTCTATTTTAAAAACTTAGTTTGTCATTAATATTTCGTAGTAATATGATTTTAGAAAATGAAATAAGTCTATTTAAGAACTTTATATGAGGTTTATTTATTGTGTACAAAAGTTCCTAAATTTTGGGGTTGTGACAATATGACATGGCATAGAATGAAAGTTCATCGATTACACATGATCTAAATATCCATTTCTTCTTGTTTAACACTTTAAAGTTTAAACCCATTTTACTAGGGATTAAACTCCATCTACACAAACAAAAAATAAAAAAATAAAAAAATTAGCTCATTAAATAGAAAAAATGGCTTGTAGGGGTGATATCCAATTTATCTTTATTTTTACCAGCAAAACCAGCCGATATTTTTATAAACCCTAAAAATTTAGGGTTATGCTCTTTCCGATACGTTATTTACTCAATCCTAAACAAAATTGACCACACTACCCCTT
>JAUEKU010167439.1:0-11579 GCA_032274805.1 Gypsophila paniculata
ATTATTGTTTCGATTTTGTAAGACATTGTTATTATTAATAAAGATCCCATGTGACATTGATCCACTGTTTATGTTACTCATAATGTGATATCCCAAGTTTGAGAATTCGGGGTGTTACATTATGTCACTTGTGTTTTGCTGACGATCTTCGTATGTTTTCGAAGGGTAATGTAGCTTCTGTAAGGTGTCTGATGCAAGCTGTTCTGACCTTTTCCAAGGCTTCTATTTTGAAGATGAACTCGGAGAAATCTGCAATATATTTCAATGGTATTGATGGTTTGATATGCACTGAGATTACAAGGCTGTCTAGAATCAAATCAGGTGCCCTTCCATTTAGATATCTGGGCGTTCCCATATCTTCTATAAAGCTAAGTAAAGTAGAATGTGAGCAACTCAGCAACAAGTTGACATTGAGAATGCAGAGTTGGGGAGGGAGGAAGCTTTCATATGCTGCACGTTTATGCCTAATCAATTCAGTCCTGAACACATTACACTCATATTGGGAATCTATTTTCATGCTTCCTTCTCACCTGTTGAACACGATCATATCCATCTGTAGGAACTATTTATGGAATGGAAGTGAATTCTCTGATAAAGTTCCATTGGTGAGCTGGGAACAGGTATGTTTAAGCGAAGGAGGGCGGTCTTGGGATCAAAAATTGTAAACTTTGGAATATAGCTTCTATTGCTAAATATGCTTGGTGGCTAGCACAAAAGAAAGACCATCTATGGATTCATTGGATGGACCATGTTTACTTGAAAGGTCAGTAGTGGCAAGAATACCAACCCCCTCAACATGCTAGTTGGAACCTACATCAAATTTGCAAAGTGAAAGATTTGTTTAGGAGGGGATACCATGGGGATGTTTGGAACAATGACCTGAGTGGCTATACTGTTGCTAAAGGTTATAAATGGCTTCAGGGTGTACATAATGTGGTGCCCTGGTATAGGTTTGTGTGGAATAAGACTAGCATCAACAAGCACTCGTTTTTGCTTGGCTTTGGCTAAAAGGTAGGCTGCAGACAAAAGATAGGCTAGGTAGACTGGGAATTGATAATGATGGGCTCTGCTTGCAGTGTGGCTTTGCTATGGAATCTCACCAACATCTTTTCTTTGAATGTCAGTACTGCACGGTATGTATTCAGCTCTTGAATCAGAAATGTGGTCTCGGTACTCCGGTTGTGAACACTTGGAAATGGTGTTTGAGAAGAAGAAGTTTGACTGGTTTTCAGCGTAGAGTGATGAGTGCACTTTGTGTTGGGATTGCATACAATATCTGGTTCGAAAGGAATTGCTGCAGACTTATGGGAAAACTGAAGCATCCAAGGTGTATTGTTTAGTAGGTCGTATTTCAAGTCCATGTACGTACACAATTCAAAATTACAGGCTTCCTTTCGAGGAAGGATGATGAATGGTGGTCAAATGTAGTGTCATGAATATGGTATTGTAGGCGTGTCGTCTCCTTTTATTAGTTACGCTCTCATTATAGGGTTGTAAACAAAACGGAATTGTTATTTGGGCTATAATGAAAAACTTACTTTTACCCAAAAAAAAAATAAAATAAAAAATTAACTTATTTCCTTAATTTTTGTGCCAATATCAAATGGGAAGAAATGAGTGATAAAGAGGGAGTACTAAACTAAATGAAGAGAGAACATTTCTACCCATTATATCCCTTTTCAATTATTTGGTCACTAAACATGTTAGAATTGGCACACAATCTATCATTGATTCGGATTCTCCTCCCACTTCACATCAAAATTAGTATCAACAATTTATTAGAGTTTGTTTAAATTTGTAACAACCCTCGTATATATAAGGTTTTCATCTCATTATAAATACTAGATTCATTCATTCGTCAATACAAAACACAAACATTCGATTTACCCTCTTTTTTCAAACATTTCATATACTTTGTTTTTCTCTATTTTTCCCCAGTATCGAGTAAAAGATTTTATGATGAATCACCATTGTTGAGTAAAAGGTTTTGAAGGATTTCATGGAGAATTACCATTGTTCAATGAATAAAAGTTTGCAATTGGAAAAGTAGGGAAAAATGGGTCGTGCAAGGCCGGGCCACGTCGTGCCTAACTTCGCGTCTGGCCGGGCCATGCCCCTCGTGCCTCATGCCCTGGCCAGAGGCACGACTTCTACTTCTCAATCATAGCGTGGCATCTACCGACACGACACTGTTCACTTATGCTGTGCCGGATCGGGCCACGTTTCATGTCGGACCGGGCCACAGCGGATTGTTCGGCTCGTAAAGCCAACTCTACTCCTATTCCTCCCTTCATTCTCCAATACTACAATTTCTAAAGTATACATATGAATAAAGACTCAAATTTTCCAAAATTTTCCCCGAAAAAGTTGTGGGTGTCATGGCACCCATACTAAAAACGCCCTTGATCTTTGCTACTTTCTTTGTCCCGGTTATTTGTTAACACTTTTCATTTATGGTTGTACAAGTCAATTGTTTGCACTTTCTATATTTTGTAACTTTATTTGAGTAAAAGGCTATTATACCCCCGTTTCCACCTATATTACAACTTACTTGACCCTACTATATACATTCTCTCTTACGTTCAACAATGAAATGTGTTGTAATGCAAGGAGTAAATTGGACATTTAATTACTTACCTTATTTTTTTGTGCAAAATTTAGTGTTAACATTTGAGTGAGACAAATGGAGTATATTTTTAGGATTGCTTTACGCAATCGACAACGGTTGATTTTTATTTTTACTGGTTATGTTTAATGTATTTAATCTTTAATTAATATTTGAGGTTTTTGTTAAAATTTGGATATTCTTAAAGTTAACTTTTGTCATTTTGATGATTTTTAAAATGGACACTAGAAAATAAATCACATTTATTAATTTCCACTTTTTTAGAGCAAATATCAACGTAAAAAAAAAAAAAAAAAACAAGAAGGTAACTTTAATTGATTTTTTTTAAAAAATTTTGTGTCTTGATTAGCTTTTTTCTAAGTTTAATTGATATTGTGTTGTTGTAATCTCTGACTAACGTCGAAAAATTGTTAATGATATGTTTGAGAATTTGGATTTCGAATTCAATTTCGAAATCGAGCCAATTCCAAACTTCGAGAAAGTTTGGTATTTAGAATTGGCTCAATTTCTCATTTTTCGACTAAAAGATTTAAAAATTTGATTATATCTTTAAAGATGATTAATTTAATTCTACCGCTATTCGATGTCATCATAGACTTGTTAAATTGGTTGAGATTTTCATGGCCGCTCAACCCCCCCTCCTTCCAATTACAATTTTAATTCCATTGGTTAACCAAACATGTTTAGAAAATTGGATTTGGAAGTGAATTATAACATTATGTTTTCTAGAATTGAAATCATGAAAATCAAATCAAGTTCAAGTTTCCAAACACTACTTAAGAGAAATATGAAATATGAACCAACAAAAAAAGGAACAAAAAGAGTTTGGTAAGCCACGACTGGCCATGGGCCGGCTGATGTACATCCCAGAACATGGCTTTGGCTTGGCCAAGCACAACCCAAGTTTTAATTTTTTTTTGTTTATTTGGGTTTTTTTTTTGATAATTTTATCATTTATTCATTTTTGGTTATTTTTTTTTTATATATTTGATTTTTTTCTTTTCATTTTTATTAAGTGTTAGGAAAAATGTATATAATTGTTTTGAAATTTTATCAAGGACAGCCTTATAAAACACTCAATTTTCAAATTATAGCCTTATAATTTTTTTTAACAAATTACAGCCAAAATATGACCTCCGTTCACATTTTGCAGCCAAAACCCCTTTTTGGTGTATTTTTACATAAATAGACCGAAATAATCTTCACTAATTGAGCAATTTGCTTACCTATTTCTTCCTTCCTCCCTCCTTCATATTTCATTTCTTACATTTCCATCTTCCTTTCACCTTTCCCGCTTTCTTTTTTTTCCTTCTCTTTCTCATCAACATCACATTCCCTAAGATTGACTTCATCAACATTACCGCAATCGTTCTCCGTACAACACTTCATCACCTTCGACTATTCTCTTCATTTTAACACTTCTACTTCTTCTCAGATCCTCAACTTCTTTTTTCATCTTCTTTCGGTCGTCAACGGCGGCATTCAACTCTTCCTTCACCATCACCAACTCATTTGAAATCAAATTATTGTCCACTTTAACCTTATTTATAACAACCCTTTGCCAATCGGTTTGGGTTTAATCGACCCAATTAAAGTAATTGCACCCATAAACCTTACTTCTAGGTTATATGTCTTGCAAGTTTCAAACTTTCTTTCGGGGTTGTCACTTGTCGCAATGGGCTTCGCACAATAGCATCGCTTCATCGCCTCGCAAATTGGGTGCATGAAATTGTTGGAGATTGGACAGATATTGAGTGGAAGGAGAGTGAGGATAAAATTGAAAAGTTAATAGGGTTTGATTGGATAAAAGGGAAATGTTAAATTGATATAAAAAAGGATAAGGAAGGGTATTTTGGTCATAAGAAAAAATTTGGAGGAAAAAATCGAAAATAAGTGTTTTTAATTGACTTACATTGGTCGAAGCTCCGAAATGGCTGCAAACTGTGAACGAAGGTCATCTTTTTGCGGTAATTTGTTAAAAGAAATTTATAAGGTCGTAATTTGAAAATTGGGTGTTGTATAAGGTTGTAATTGAAAATTTTTCTTAATTGTTTAAAATGTTTCAATTATCTTTTTTTTGTATGTTTTGATATTTAATATTGTATGTAAAAAGACGAATCTAACAAGATCACACATGACTATATTTTCACTTTTATTTTGCACAAAATATTGAAGATTTTCAAAGTTCATGAATAGTGTCAAAAACTGAAATGCAGAAAAATTGAATAGTGGGAGTACTCGCTAGCATTGTCCATTAAACTTTCTGATAGCATTGTCTACGTTATAACCCGCCCGCTTTGATTGATTTCCATTAAAAAATTCTAAAATGCTACGCATGAAAAAAAAACGCCTATTTATTGTTTAAAATTTTGATGGTACAAAACGATTTATGATATGACCCAAATTAATTATTGCGCGTGTAGTACAAAATAATTTACAATATGACCTTGATTTTTAAGGTGTTTGATGATGTAACAGTAATTTTTAGGCCCTTATCCCATCTATTGTCCTTTTTTTTTTGGAAAAAATTGAGCGAAGAAAAATTAATTTTGTTTGAAACACGTGATTACAAGTGGAATAAGTATGCCAAAATTTGAAATCAGTATAGTTGCTAAAAGTAGGAAATACAAGCTTGAGAACTCTGGAATACTACGATTTATGTTACTATATAATGAATAAGAAAGTCAAATTTTTTTTTTCCAGTGTACTCTTTCATTTTGAAGTTATATTTACGTATATGTAATCACTCAAACTTTGTAGGCAAAATTTTAGAAGCATATAATCGCAATAGGAAACTTATATAATGATGAAAACCAAAACCCCAAGATAACGAACACTTACTAACTTTAACAAACAGCAAGTGTAATACCTGAGCTCGAGTGACTATTATAGTAAGTTACTATTTATAGTTGTTTCATTTATAGTTTAGAAATCCAAAGTTATGACTATTATTTTCAAAGACTAAAGAGTAACATTAAAGTTATGGTTAGCTCGAGTGAGCTCATGCATATTCAGTTAGTACGTACGTTCACGAGGTTAGCGTTATGCGTTACGTGTTTACGTAAATCATATTTTAATCACTCAACCAAATACATTTTATAATAAATATTTTCGAAGAGTAAGTAAGATAAAAATAAGAGAACAATTTATTTGTTATGTGTAGTGTCACACGTGATGCTTATATGTTTTTGGGGATTATTTGTCCATTCAATTAAATCATTTTGATATTTAATAAAATCTAATTTATACCTTCTAAGTATAATTAATTAGGGATTTTTATTTTGTAAACCATTGAGTAAAAATAAGAGGATAAATTAATATTGCATGGACATAATGTCACACGCCATATACACACATACTACCATGCATTGTTTTTATTTTATGTTCACCCTATATTCAATTTATGTTATAATTATTTTGAGACATTAAACTAGTTATAAAATATAATTTAATTTATTTATTTTATACATTTATTTTACTAAGACAATTTAATAAAAATAAGTGACAAAATCAAGTTCTATGAACCATGCAAACACACGGTTCACACACACATTCACCACCAACTTTTATTCAAAATTGCAATTAATATTTGGCACAAATAATTTGCTTAAAAATCTAATTACTCATTCTTCTATACACACATTCAAAGTTTATTTCAAAATAGTATTTATTGGAACAAAGAATGAGGGAGAAAATACTCCCCTTTGTTGGGATTATTTCTCACCAATTTATGTTATAATTATTTTGAGACATTAAACTAGTTGGTGGGATTAGTTCTCACCAATCCTTGCCTATAAATACAAATGGTTTTCATTTTCATTTTCTTTTTATAAAGTTTGATAAATTTCTCTAAGAAAACTCTATCAAAAACTCACAAAAATTAGGGTAAAAACGTCTCTTTAGCCGAGACATACGACAAGGGTTTTCAAGTCGGTTTTTCTTTTCAGGACGGGTTTTCAAAGGGTTTTTCTTAGAGGATATTTATATAAATTATTCTTACTTTAAAGTATGTTTTATAAGTCTCTTCCTACTATTTTAAAAGTATTTTGAATCATTTAGAAAGCATGCTAAAAGTTGAGAAGACATTGAAATCATATTCACTAGTATGAATGAATTATGTATGTTTGTATGAATCTGATTTTATAAATAAATTAAATGAATGATCTTGCAAGAAATGAAGTTATAGAATGGTTTATAATAGTTCTGGTTATGAGTTCAAAAATTAAAAATAACGATTGGAATCGAATTAAAATTATTTCGGAATTTAAGAGTTGATAGTAAATCCGCCCTGTTGTTTGCCCTGTTTTCTAGTTCTGTTGGATGACTGTTTTCTCAAAATATTTATATAGAACTTGACTTTTTTTAATAAATGAAAGTTGTAGAGCTATGAGTCTAGTATATACCTTATAAATAGTTTCGCCAAATTCATTATAGTTTATTTTTAAGAATTTTTCTCGTAAAACTGCTCAGAATGAACGAAATATGGAAACTTGATGTTGTTTGTATTTTATTATTTAACTTTGATACTTTCAATGGACTTGGATATTGGCATGAACATTCCTTAGGGCGTCTAGTTTAAGCACAAAAATAGACAAAGTCAGATATTGAGTTTAAAGGTCCGAAAAATATTTAAAACCCGACACTGCACAATCTGCCCAAAGTCAGAATTTACTACTGAATGAAAATGAATAGTTTATATTTATAATTTTGACTTTTCTTGAATTTAATTTTAATCTATCACATGTATGAGACCTTAACAGACCTTTGGTTGTGAATTAAGAATAAAGTTTGATTAAATAAGTGTAATAACTAAATAAAAACATAAAGTGCATTGCATATAAGTTAGGCTTATACTATAGGGCATTCATCATAGCTTTAGGAGTTAGGAATCTATATTAATACAAGGATGTTATTATATATTGTAGACTCCGTCTTTGTCAAGGAGCCCTTCTAGTTTATCATAAGAGCTTACGTTGAGAAAAGAGACCTAATCAAGGTAACGTAAAACTATCCTCGTGAATTGTGAAATGTTTGAGTTATTTCAATGCTTGTTTTGGATTTGATTATCAAATACATTATGACTGAAATAAATCTTTGGATTCGGACTTTGGATTTGATTATAATATATATTATGATTGAAATAATTCTTTGGATTTGGATGTTTGATTTGATTATGAGCTATATTATGGTTTAAACAATTCTTTGGTTTTGGATTTTGGACTTTGATTACGAAATATGATTTTATAAAATAATTTAATTAACTTTGAAAGTTTAGATTTATGAAATTGATGTTCAAAAGTATTATTATGAAACAAGTTGAACTTATTTCAAAGTTTGAGATTTCAAAGTTATATTGTTGTTCGAAAAAGTTCTCGAATGTTGGAAATATTTTGGAAATGATTTTGAAAAGAAAAGTTTTGGAAATGGCTTTCTTATTTTGAAAGGATCTTGATCCTTGGTTCGTATGTAGAGGTGTAGTCCATCCCAAGTTGGATGTGCTGAGTTTTGGTGTGCGGGGATTGATTGATCACTTTTCTTTTGAATATATTGGAGTATGGTTACTTATTGGTCTTCGAATGGTTTATTTTTGAAACGTTTACTTTTCTTTTATTACTTTAATCATTTCGTTTGAATAATTATCTTATTTCATTATTTCGAAATAAAATGATTTTATTTTTTTTAAACCTTTAACTTTTAAGTTTTATTTTTCACTATGTTACTCAACCTAGTGTTGACAATTACTTGTTTTTGTCCATTCTATTCGATGGGCCTGTGATGATTCTCTGGGGAGCAGAAAATGTACAGGTTGATTAGAGTTGCTTGTTACGGGGATCTTGGAAGGGACGACAACGCTAAAATGGATTCCGCTTCTTTACTATTTTATTCGCTTCTGCATGAATGTTATTATTATTGTTGTTGTTGTTTTGGTTTTGTAGACGATGTTGTTTTCAATAATGATCCCATGATACATTGATCCACCGTTTTATGTTATTTATATCGTGATATTCCGAGTTTGTTAATTCGGGGTGTTACAAAGTGGTATCAGAGCAGGTTCTTTCTTGGCTAGGCGTAAAAATCATCACATTTTTACGCCGCCCGCAATTGACTGACCTAGAAATATTAAAATTTGAAATAATAAAATAAATTCTAAAATGAATATAAATAAAAAAATTAAAATGAACGCACACGAGGGGCATAGAAGGGGCACTTTTATGTTATGAATTTCGTATGAAGTTTGAATTATAGTATTGACTATGTATATGTTTGTGTTGTTTGATATTTCTTATTAGATGCCTGGCTTCAATAATCCGTACACCAATCTCGAATATTTGACTTATAACCCGAATGAGTCATATGAGGTTATGTTTAAGAAGATGAGGAAACATATGGATCGCGTTATGGAGAATTAGGGGACCCTACTTATAGACATGATGGTTTCACTAGGGGACGAGCGTTCATTGATGCCTTACCCCAAATAGGACATGCTACAGATATGAGACGTACTTTGATGGAAGAAAGGAGGGAACATGAGAAATAACGAATGTTTAATCCCGCTTATATGTATGGAATATCCGCACCCTTTAGTCACCAATTTGAGGAGTTACAAGATAAGGTAGCTCCAATCGAAGGACTCGAGGAAGATGATTTTGGGGACGTGATTTACCCTCCACCACCGAGTTTTCGCCGAGATGACCCGTACAAGAGGTATGTGATGGACCCAAATCCGGATCAGATGATAGGACGTGCTCAACCCTATTATGAAGGAATATTACCCCCGGCTAATAATGTAGCTAATCGTGACCCTCCAGCCGAGAATGAGGCTAACCCTTTGATCAATAATATGTGGGCCGATATTAATGAAGGATGGAGATCAATAGTGATACTAACCTCATGGTAGATATACTGGGAGACGATGGGAGATACGAGATAAATGTGGGTGGAGAACAATTGAGAAATGAAGAGGAACCAATGGAGGATGAGGAAGAGGAATCGATAGAGGATGAGGAAGAAGAACCAATGGAAGACGAGGAAGAGGAACCAATGGAAGATGAGGAAGAAGAGAAACCCGTAGGGGAGGATAAAGACGATGAGGAATATGAGCCTAGCGAGTATAGCGATTTCGATAGTGATGATGAGTCAGATCGCTAGGAGCTATAGCAAAAGTCTAAGAAGTAGCTATTTAATTTCATTGCATTAGTTATTGTAAACGGCTTTTGCCCAAAATTTTGTATCGCCTTTGGGCAAGAAAAAAGTAAATTACAATAAAAGAGATTTATTTTGATAATTTTTCTTGTTAATGTTTTGTGTGAATTGTTGCCTGTTCTTATCAGGTTTATTATACTTTTGCTAAAAGAGGCACATTTAACCATCATTGTTTCTAACACCAACTAATATAGGAAATCGACTTGTGTAGAATGACACCACGTGGTAGGCCAAGACGCGAGAACAACAATAACAACATTAATGACGATGCTAATAGTGAGTCCAACGAGGGAAACAACACCGCTGTTGAGCAACTAGCCCAAATCAGTCGCGTATTCGTGCAGGCTATGCATGCAATGATGCAAAACAAAGCCGTTACCCCTGCCGCCGCCATTACTAGGGCAATTGGTTAACAAAAACCAACCTACTTCAACGGAAAGGGTGCTAACCCAATTATGTTGGAAAATTGGAGTAGAGAATTCGAGAAATTGTTCACTACTCTAGACTGTCCTAAGGAATTGAAAGTTGATCAAGCCGCTTTCTATTTAAGTGAAACTGCTGATATTTGATGGACAAATATCAAAACGAGATTATAGAGAAATATACTTTTGAAACTGAGGATAGAGAAACAGTAGTGGAACCGATCATTTGGGAAGAATTCACCAAAGCCCTGAGAACCGAGTATTTCCCTGAACACTTAAGGAGAGCGAAAAGGGTAGAGTTTGACAATCTGAAACAAGGCTCCATGATAGTGCTAGAATACTACCTTAAGTTCCAAGAGTTGTCTCGATTTACCGTTGGGGATACCCTAAGTGAGAGTTCCAAAGCTCTCAAGTTCGAGCAAAACCTGGACATCAATATTCGTGAGAAGCTTGCTGGTTTTGAACTCCAGACCCTTACTGCTGTATACTCTCGAGCCTGTAGTATCAAAAAATCCTCGATGAAAAGAAAGCACTCACCGACGAGAAAAGGAAAGGCAGTGTATTCGAGATTAACCAAGGGTACTACAAGAAACACCAAACCAATCGTTTCAATAACAAGGCCGAGTCTGTGGCATCAACCTGATTCGGAGGAAATTAGGGGGCAAGCTCGAATAGAAACACAAATGGGAGAGTGTATATCTATAAGAAGTGTGGTAAGAATCATCCCAGTATGGATTGCGAAGGCAATCTAGTAACTTGCCACAACTGTAGTAAACTTGGACACCGAGCTTATGAGTGCTTCAAGAAAAACAATGGAGGGGGTAGTAATAATAATGGTTTTCGTTCGCAAGGGAATCGTCCTGCTAGAAGTTCCGTAGGAAATCGACCTCAAAACAATAATCAAACCAATAGGAACAGTCAAACCCAAGGAGGAGGTCAAACTCAACAAGGAGGAAATAAGGAAATTGCTTTTGTTAGTACTGTCCAAGGAAACCAACAAAACCGCGTTGGAAGACACTTTGCCTTAAAGAGGGAAGAAGCTAAAAATACTGAAGGAGTCGTGACGGGTTTTTTTTTATACACTCTCGGCCTGTCTATGTTTTATTTGATTTTGGTGCAACCCATTCATTTATGTCCAAAAACGTTGTGCCTAAACTTGGTTTGAAAACATTCGAGACCATTAGTAGTAGTTTCGAGCAACCATCGCAAGAGTCAATTTTGTGTACGAAGCTCTATAAGGATGCGGCCATGACTCTCTTAGATGCGACCTTGGAAGCCGACCTTGTTGAATTCCCAATGGAAAATTTTGATGTGATACTTGGGATGGA
>JAUEKU010167450.1:0-11577 GCA_032274805.1 Gypsophila paniculata
GAATTATTTGCATTAAATTTTCATTTTTTAATTGAAATAAGTTTTATGAAAAATCGGATTTTTAAGTTCAAATTATATACCTAACTATAAATTGAGGCATATCAAATACGGAGTAACTAGTTAAAATATAAAAGAAAATGGTTTTTCACAATTCATCGAGAGATCGTATATTTAAGACTGTGTTTTAATGGGGAAAATTGTAATAAAAAAACGTAACACAACTAGAAAATTAGATGGCTAAGCAAAATAGAGTTTCTTTTGATTTGTAAATTTTTTTGGCCAATTTGTCACTTACAAATACTTTTTTTACCTATTTGTCACATCAAATACTTTTTTTACCTATTTGTCACATGAAATACTTTTTTTACCAATTTGACAACATAGTACTGCTTTTTTTACTCATTTGGTCATTTGGCCTTACAATAGACCAAAGCTAACCCGAATGGCCACAACCCGACTCAACCTAAAATGCTTAACAAATTGAATTGACTCTTCAAAAAAATAACCATTTACTAAATAAAAAATTAAAAATTAAAGATTTTATTAGAGAATATTATAGATTACAATAACTATTCTATTTACGGAAAATTCGCATGGTGACCCTGAGGTTTGGCTTAATTCCCATAGTGTTATTTTTTTTTTAAGTTTGTGCCTGAAATACCCCTGAGGTTTGACAAAATATATTGTCGTGCCCAAACCGTTAATTTTGGGTAATGGTGATTTGCTCTTATTTCATAGTTATTGTTGATTGCACAAAAATACTCTCGAGGTTTGCACAACAAAATGTCCCTAAGATTTGACACTTGTGCACAAAATGCCCTTGAAATTTGGCAATTGTGCATAATATTGTGCACTTTTGAAATCCAACGGTTATAAAGAAACTAGCCGCTGGAATCTCTTTTAAATATACAAGGTGTTGATTGAATTACGTAAAGGGTAAACTACTTAATTTAGGGATAATATTTCTGACGAGGACAACAACGATTTTAATTAAAACAAATAAAAATAAAAAATTTTACAAATAAAAAATATAATCGAATAGGTCATCTCGAGTGGCGGTATTTAACAAAAGTGCGGAGCATTTTATACATCTAATGTCATTTAGCTAATCATTATTCACCTAATATACCATCAAGGCATCAACATTAACGCCGTTATAACGGAACTTCAAAAAAAGATACGTTGGACATTTTGTCAAAACTCAGAGGTATTTCAGGCCAAAACTAAAAAAAAAACACCACAAAAATTAAGTCAAACCTCATACACACCATGAAAATTTTCCCATCTATTTATGCCAAAAGATATTAGGGTAAGATTATTGGTAGTCTTGAGGAGAGTCTTGTCTCAAGACTCTTGTGAGTCTTGCCTCAAGACTCCAATAATCTACCAAACTTTTGATAAAGTCTTAAGTTGAGTCTTGGAAATCCAAGACTCAACTTAAGACTCTTGGAGAGTCTTGGCACCATTTTCTAGGTTTGTCCTCCAATCAAAAATCAACATGTGTCTTTTTTTTTCTTTTTGTTTTATTTTTAAATAAAGTTGGTAAAAAAGTAGAGTAAAAATAGAGTCTAACATGAGTCTTATGGATAATGTATAGAGTCTGAGTTGAGTCTGAGGAATAAAAAATTAATAAAAGATAATGAAAAGCTGAGGTGACAGAGTCTTAAGACTTTGTAAAATCTTATTGATAATCTTACCTTTATGTGTGTGATTGTAATGGACAAGAGGTCGTATCACGTGAAATATCAGAGACGCCCCCACCCACAGATAGACTTGAGTACGTGACCCACAGTTTGGTGTGAAATATGTGAGGCTTATCCACTAAACTTTGTACTTTATTAATAGGCATCAAACTCAATAATTAAAAGTACACCAAAATCCCAAACCTAAAAAGCATGTTGAGTAGCAAGATGATAGTTGGAACCTTGGGAATCCCCAAATCTGGTCTTATATTAGAGCCTCCTCCAAAGACATTGAGGAATATTTGTTGTTGTAGTGGTAGTAGTTGCTGCTCCGGCTCACACAAGCAGGACCAACAAAAGATCCCCAAGTTGGAGGCTTTTAGCAGAACCAAGTTTGACCGACTTCTCAAAGACCCTCCTTTGATCTCCAAGTCCCTAAACCAGCTTGCCGGTACGTCTACCTTCCTTCCTTTTACTTTTGTATACTGTTTTTTTGTTGGATTCATTGCCTCTCACCCCTGTTTATTTTCCAGATTACTGTACTCTGCTTGAAGGCGACGACTCTTACAGCTGCTGGCAGGCCTATTTCGAGCTCAAACACCTCCAGGTACGTATGTTAACTGTTGTATGGTACCTACTGTCACTGACTATCTTCTTAGCTTGTTTATTTCCTCTTTACGCAGAAGGTGTATTCAAAGCAAGATTTGGAGAGGCTGATAATAGATGCTGGGGGACTCAAGTCTCTGATTGGCTGCCTCCATGGAGTAGCCAGCATTCTCAAAGCTAACAACCCTCCATCTGACTCTGCCAGGGTTCACCCTCCGGACCGACCCAAGGCCGTTGCTAACCAAGACCATTTGCATATGCACATCCCTGACGGACTCCCCAAGACTGCCGATGAGATAGAGGATGAGGAGAACTCAAAGATGCCTGATTCTGCTTATACCAGGCTTCTCCGTCACTCTGGCACCCTTCCTGCTTGGTTCTCCTCTTCTCCAGACCATTGATCTCTCTCCCACACTTGTGTGTGACTTGCTGTATTTCAATTTTCCAACAACTGGTTCTCACTAGGTTGTAGCATTAGATGATCAATGAGTAAGCTCCTCTCCCTGAAACCCACTTTTGTATGCTTCTTCTAACTTCCACCAAACTTCCCTTCCTGTATGGTCTACTGTATATATATACAACAATTACTACTTCCCTTGCACCTGAACACTACTGCTCTCTACGCACTCCCGACATTCATCAAAAACTGTATGTAAGTACATTTTCATACTTCGAATTCAATGTTCAAAAATTGCAATTTAAGACTAGTGCTACTGATATCTTCATCTCCATATACACTTTTCGCAAAGCAGGCACCATATCAACTTTAATTTCACCTATTCAAAGTTCATCCGGTGTAAACCCTTTACACTCCAAAGTCCTATTAATGAGCTCTCTCCCTTGCTGCGCCCTTAAATCTGCCACCCACAGTTAACTACTCCGTATATTAGTAGTAGTCACAGCAGAATCATACACTTCGGACTCGCTATAACAGCATCACCAATATAGTCAACTTGTTGTGTCCAACACAAATCCCTGTCCTACCTCCTCTCCCAACCCACGATGGACTTAGGAAATCGTGTCAAAATTAAACGACTTGTTGAGCACCGTCAAATATTTCCTCTAAAATGATTGATGGTTATTCTTCTAAATTTTCTATCATATAATGGAAATATGTTATACATGCCTAAATATAGTTATTTGCCTCCAAAACCTAAGGAGCATAGGAGAAAAAGACTAATTATATGGCGATAAAACTGGAAGATATCAATGTCTACAAATCAACTGTTCTTTTGTCTGCTTACATATTAACGCTATTTTACTCAGAGGTGCCTCATAACGCCCTCAATGGCGCCAACATCTCATTTCACAATCCAGCTTATCAGCTATCATTTACTAATCATATTTTATTTTGTATCGAATTTTCCTCTCTCATCTTCCTTAACAAACGAAGAGGCTTTACTTATCACTCGTCGTCAACTCCACACTTTAAAAGAAAATGGCCATGATCTCCCCGATGATTACGACCAGAAGGTCAATGTCTCATTTAAATTTGAGAATGCAAGACTCCGTAAGGCTTATATTGCTTTGAAAGCATGGAAGTCGGCTATATATTCTGATCCAATGGGGGAAACCAAAAATTGGGATGGGCCAAATGTTTGTGATTATAAAGGAATTTTTTGTTCGCCAGCCCTTGACGATGAAAAGGTCACTGTGGTGTCCGGTATTGACCTTAATTACAAGGACATTGCAGGTTATCTCCCTGTAGAATTGGGTTTAATGACAGACTTGGCTCTATTTCATATCAACTCTAATAGATTTTGTGGGATTATCCCTAATAGCTTATCTAAACTTAAACTTATGTATGAGTTTGATCTAAGTAACAATCGTTTTGTGGGTCCATTTCCGAATGTGGTGCTTGAGATGAAAGAACTTAGGTACCTTGACTTGAGATTTAACAATTTTGAAGGTGCATTGCCCCCTGAGCTTTTCAATAAGCATTACGATGCCATACTATTGAACGATAATAGATTTGACTCAACAATCCCAGAGACCATTGGAAACTCAAGTGTGTCACTTTTAGTCTTGGCAAACAATAAGTTCACAGGTTGCATTCCAAAGAGCATTGGCAACATGGCAACAATAGAAGAGATTGTTTTTCATGGGAATAAATTAGGTGGATGCATGCCAGCTGAAATCGGGTTACTTCACAATTTGACGATTCTTGATTTGTCTAAGAATTCATTCGTCGGTACTCTTCCCAAGGAATTCTCCAACCTCAAAAAGGTGGAGTCATTGGACGTATCGGACAACAACTTCAACGGGTTTGTAGCAGAAGATATCTGCAAGTTACCGGCATTGAGTGAATTGACATTATCTAGTAACTATTTCAAGGGCATGGACAAGGCTTGTGATTCAAGTGTGAGGAAGGATATCGACATTGAGGACAAGCGGAACTGCTTACCCAACAGGCCCGATCAAAGACCAACCAAAGAGTGTACCCCTATCATGACAAGTTCGGTTGAATGCGACAAGGTCAAATGTGGTGACCAAAAAGAATTCATTGAGAAACCTAAGCAAACAGATGATCACAAAAGATCACCTGTAAAACCATATTCACCGCCAGCTAAGCAAGTTCCCTCAACATCTTCACCACCACCGTCTGACGATCACAGAAGATCAGCTGTAAGACCACCTAATACGCCCCCACCAAATGAACAGAGACATAGAAAATCAGGTGCCCCAAAGGACGTGCCTCCCTCGTCGCCACTTGTTTCCTCACCGTTACCCCGGCCACCATCACCTCTCGCATATTCACCCCCACCACCACAGCCCATAGCGTCTCCTCCTCCTCCTCCTCCCCCTCCTCCTCCAACCCCCATGGTTCGATCACCAACTCCACCACAAATGATCCCTTCATCACCGCCATCACCTCCTCCTCCTCCAACTCCCGTGGTTCGACCGCCAACTCCACCACACATGATCCCGTCATCACCACCATCACTTCCTCCTCCTCCTCCAACCCCCATGGTTCGATCACCAACTCCACCACAAATGATCCCTTCACCACCGCCGCCATTACATCATCCCCCACCCTCTACTCCATCTCATCCTCCTCCGAGCTTCCCCGACATTAATCTTCCACCTAATATAGGTTTTCGATATTCATCTCCCCCTCCACCTATGTTTCCAGGATATTAAGTATCAACTTAACTTGTAAGAGTATTGAATTAACGCACAGTTGTAGCTAGCTAATAATAGTGTCCTTAATCAGCGTTTTATTTTGTTACACTCTTACAATATTAGTGGATTTGCTGTCACAGTGCAATTTAACAAACTGTATAAATTATAGATGTACACAAGAGTCCATCTATGGCTGTGTTGATTGTGTTTTCATGTCTGTGCGCGCTTTCTGTCATCAGTGTCCAGTTATGGGTGCCGCCGTCCAGGTAGCCAATTGTGAGTAGCCAATTTAAATATATATGTACACAAAGTCTTCTTTAAGAGGTAGCCAATTGTGGGTTTCGGTTCAGCTTGGCTCGGCACTAACCATATGTCGGGCCAGGTTTCGTCCGTCCAGCAAGGCCTAGCCCTACTTGCCTGAGACTAGGACGGGGCATGGGTTGAGCTTTTTGTAGCCGGTGTCCACTCTTTTTTAATTTAATTTTTATTTTGTTTAGTTGTCATATCAATAGCCTAATAAAATCAAAAAATAATATCTGAACACTCAACTAAATTAAACTTTAAACCTTATCATCAGAAGAATTACAATTAATTGCAACTCCATGGCCAATGAAATTGAAACGCTAAAGAATAAAATCCAAAGACAAGGACTCAAGTAGCGGGCAGAATGTTGGGATTGGTCAAGTATAAAAATGCGTATCAAAAACAAACACTCCTAACCGGCGGCCAAAACCAAATTTGATAGGAATATGGGAAAGGTGAAAATAAAAAAAAAAAAAAAAAGTAGGGGGGAATGAAAGCAAATAAAAGAGGTCTAGATTCAATGAATAAAAAAGGTGTATAAGAAACCCCAAACCCCTGAACAAGTAGGAATGTTAATGAGATGATGGCAGAAGAAATAGATGCAGCATTTATCCAACCAACACAGCATCGCCCAACCTCCTTCCTTACAGATGCTCCTGGCATTCCCATCATTGACATCTCCTCCCTCACCTCCACTCTTCCCATTGCTGATTGTCATGATCTGATACGTGCCACCCGTGACGCCTGTGCTACTTGGGGATTCTTCCAAGTCATTAACCACGGTGTCCCCCTTCAGACTCTCCACACCCTCATGCTCGCTGCTCGCAGCTTCTTCTCCTTGCCCCACCCTCACAAGTCTCAGTTCAGTCGTGATGCTTCCAATCCCCTGGGATACTACGATTCTGAGCACACCAAGAATGTTCGAGATTGGAAGCAAGTTTTTGACTTCACTGTCCGAGATCCTACTGTCATCCCCGTTTCACCTGATGACCCCCTCCCCAAACACTTAATCAATCGCTGGCCTCCCTTACCCCCCGACTTCAGGTACGTATTTCTTCCATTTGTACTTCTTTCCTTGATCTTGATCTTCATCATTCACTTGAAAATGGTACTCGCAGGGAGGTAGCACAGACATACGCAAGAGAGGTTGAAAAGCTGGCATTCAAGCTCATGGAGCTGATCTCGTTGAGCTTACAACTTGAACCACAGAGGCTGAATGGCTTCTTCGAAGACCATACCAGCTTCGTTCGGCTGAATTACTACCCACCATGTCCATGTCCACATCTTGTTCTGGGTGTTACCCGCCACAAGGATGCGGGTGGCTTAACAATTCTGGCACAAGATGATGTTGGGGGGCTGCAAGTCCGGAGGAAATCAGATGGTGAATGGGTGAGTGTCAAACCTGACCCTGCGGCTTTGATCATCAACATTGGCGACATCATTCAGGTATTTTATTAACTGATCTACATTTAAGTTATACTCGTATCAAGTAGGTCAGACATCTCCCAATGACAGTTGTAGTGTAGGTTTGGAGCAACGACAAGTATGAGAGTGTGGAGCATAGGGTGATGGTAAAGGCAGACAAGGAAAGGCTGTCGATTCCGTTCTTCTTCAACCCAGCGCACTATGTGATGATAAAGCCCTTGGAAGAGCTGGTGGATGATGAGAACCCTCCCAAATACAGAGAGTATAATTATGGAGCATTTTATGCAACCAAGAGAAAGAGTAACTTGAAAAAGCTGAACGTCGACAATCTCCAGATTAGTGACTTCAAGATACATACATGATACTGAGCGTCTAGTCTACATAAGATGATGTACTGTATTTTAGAGAAGTGATGAGTGACGAGTGACGAGTGACGAGGGACGAATGGAAAATAAGTCAGTCAGGCAGGCTTGAGCGCTTGAGCTTATGAGATGAGAAGCTTAGTTAATTACTCCGTACAGTACAAAATGAAATAAATGTCCACGACTGCTTTAACTCACGTCTCTACTCTTACTCAAAGAGCTAGGCGGCCTAGGCCTACCTGATTAAACAAAAACAGTAAAGAAACTAAGAACACAGGATTTGAAAGGTGTGTATTGTTGACTAATTAAAAACTATACACAACGATGTGCATATATACTACTCCGTAAGATGTTTAGCCCTAGAATAATCTATTTCCTAATTACATGTCTACAATTAAGGTAACTAAATAAAATATGATACACCAAATATTGTGTGATCTAAAATATCGTGTAATACTCCCCCTCAAGTTGGAGCACTCGGTAATCCAAGTCCCAACTTGGACTGCAGGTAATCGAATGCGTCACCTCCAAGCGCCTTAGTGAAGAGATCCGCGATCTGCTCCTTACTCCGTATATGCGACGTAGACACAATACGATTAATGAGATGATGACGAATAAAATGGCAATCGATTTCAATGTGCTTAGTACGATCATGAAAGACTGGATTCCTTGCAATATGTAGCGCAGCTTGATTATCGCACAAAATTTCCATGGGCCTAGTATGGTCAATGCCAAGTGACGAGAGAAAGGACTTCAACCATATCAGCTCACTTGTTACGGCTGCCAATGCCCGATACTCTGCCTCCGCAGTCGATCGAGCTACAGTGGTTTGCTTCTTAGCTTTCCACGAAATGGGTGTCTGACCCAACGCCACAAAATATCCGGTTAACGATCTTCTCGTCAATGGACAACTTGCCCAGTCCGAATCAGAGTATCCTCGCAACTGTAAATCAGAGTTCCTGTCCATTACAATTTCCTTTCCTAGGTTCCCTTTTATATACCGTATTCCTCGAATCGCTGCATCCCAATGCTCCTTCCTCGGCTCATGGACGAACTGTGATAAGATATGCACGGCATACACCAAATCTGGCCGTGTGATTGTCAGGTATACAAGTCGCCCAACCAAACTTCTATACTTCATCGGGTCCTTGAGCACATATCCCTCGGCCAACGTTAGTTTATGATTTGGTTGGATTGGAGTGTTTACTAGACGTGCTCCTTCCATCCCGGCCTCCGTTACAATTTCCATTGCATACTTACGTTGGCTAAGGAACAACCCCTTCGGACCCGTTGCAACCTCTATTCCCAAAAAATATTTAAGCCACCCGAGATCTTTTATACCAAACCTTTCATCGAGGAATGCTTTGAGGCGTGTGCTAGCTTCGTCGTTGTTGCTTACGATGATCATGTCGTCGACATAAATCAATACTCCAAGGAAGATGTTGTCTTTATTATATGTAAACAGGGAGTAGTCTGCTAGAGACTGAGCAAAACCATACCTTTTCAAGGAGTTGGTCAGTTTTGCAAACCAATTTCTAGGGGCTTGTTTCAACCCGTACAGTGATTTCAATAGCTTGCACACCTTGTTTGTTTCATTGGTTTCGAAACCTGGAGGCAGTTTCATGTATACTTCCTCATTTAAATCCCCATGGAGAAAGGCATTATTCACATCTAATTGAGTTATCGACCACCCTTTTGCAATTGCTACTGCGAGTAAGCACCTTACGCTCGTCATTTTGGCTACCGGAGCGAATGTCTCGTGGTAATCAATACCTTCAACTTGGGTATAACCTTGGGCCACAAGCCGTGCTTTATACCGCTCAATCGACCCATCGGCCTTGTGTTTCACTTTATAAACCCATCTACATCCAATGGGTCGCTTGCCTTTCGGTAAATCTACTACTTTCCAGGTTCCGTTCTTTTCTAGCGCATATATTTCTTCGGCCATGGCTTGTCTCCATTCTGACTTCTTTGCTGCTTCGAAATAATTATTCGGTTCTTGGACCGCATCAACAGTTGCTAAGAAAGCCCTGTGAGAAGGAGAAAAACAATTGGTAGTGACATAATTAGCTATCGGATAACGAGTACCTTTCTTTGCGGACTTCGATTGGACTGAGCGAGCACTCTTCATGGGGTCTATAACTCGTGTCGACTTACAAACGTAGTCCTTCTTCCAATATACCTCAAATTTTTCCCGAGCACCTCGGCCAACCGCTTCATGTACCTCATTATTTTCTATACGTGTTCCTTCCTCTGTGTTGGGTTCCATGTTCACATTCTCACCTCGGCCAACCGCTTCATGTACCTCATTATTTTCTATACGTGTTCCTTCCTTTGTGTTGACATCTACATCCTTATCACTCCCTCTTTCCTCCAAGTGATCAGAATTTGGCTCCACTATTTCAATGCTTTCATACGTGGATGGTTGAGTGGCAGGCATGTTCTTGTGTTTGTCCAACCCATTAATGTCAGCAAAAGGGAAAATATGCTCATAGAAAATGACGTCTCTAAAAACAAATGAAGTTCGATGCTTGAGATCGTACACCTTCCATCCTTTCTTACCCTGTGGAAATCCGATAAAAACACATCGCTTGCCTCTCTCACTAAATTTATCTTTCGGTTTGTCTTTGTTGTGGGCGTAGCAAAGACTACCTAATACACGAATATGGTCTAGGCAAGGTTTTTCTCCGTACAAAACTTCGTAAGGGGTTAAGCCATTGAGAATACGAGTGGGTGTCCGATTTATCAAATAAACAGCAGTGAGTACACATTCCCCCCAAAATTCAATTGGAAGGTTCCCTTGGAAACGAAGGGCTCTTGCTTTCTCTAAGATGTGTCTGTGCTTTCTTTCTACCCTTCCATTTTGCTGTGGGGTGTCGGTATTGCTGGTCTAATAAATTATCCCGTTCTCATTATAGTACTCTTTCATTGGACCCGAAAGAAATTCAGTACCATTATCACTCTGCACTATTTTCACTTGTTTTCCAAACTGGGTCACTGTCATATTACAGAAATTTATCAACAACTGACTGACTTCTCCTCTATCTCTCATCAAATATACCCACACTCCTCTACTTCGGTCGTCTACAATAGTTAGGAAGTAATGGGCTCCTGAAAGACTTTTTGTACGATATGGTCCCCAAATATCGCAGTGAATCAAAGAAAATATATCAGCACTTCTTTTATTATTAGACTTAAAAACAGACCGAGTTTTGTTTAGCTCGACAACATGGATCGCAAACATCACTAGAATTCCAAACTAAGTCACAGCCAACTAAATTTGAAAAAGAAGGCAAAATACTGCTAGACGGATGACCAAGTCTCTTGTGCCAAAGTCGTGCATCACCACAAGTCTTTGTCCTTGCTACAACTTCTTCCCTATCATCTTTCAGAATATAAACCCCATCTTTGTGCTCACCCCGTCCAATCTTCATCCTCGTAGATTGGTCCTGTATAACACAATAGTCAGCATAAAAAGTCACGACACAATTATTTTCCCTAATTAATTGTTGTACAGAAATTAGATCACAAGTCAAGGATGGAACGTATAACACGTCCTTCAGTACAAAAGTGTCACTTAGCACAACTCTGCCGTGTTCCTGAGCTGCTGTGTGTGTGCCATCTGGTAACCCAACTGTAGAAGATCTACCTCTCCATATTTGCTCAAGTAGTTCGCGTCGACCAGTCATGTGGTGCGACGCGCCACTATCGAGCAACCACTCACCGATGCATTTTTTACTCATACCTGATGCCTTTTGACTACTTCTTGTCTTTGCTGCTAAGAGACTTCTCACTTGTTCTACCTCTTCCGGGGACAAGTCTAGTTTCTGCAAGTCTTTGTTCGTCATTGTTTGACTGATGTGAGAAGGGTACGTTTATCGTCCCTAAAAATCAGGATCGTTTATGCTCTTGATGCCATAAAGAAACTAAGAACAGAGGATTTGAAAGGTGTGTATTGTTGATTGATTAAAAACTATACACAACGATGTGCATATATAGTACTCCGTAAGATGTTTAGCCCTAGAATAATCTATTTCCTAATTACATGTCTACAATTAAGGTAACTAAATAAAATA
>JAUEKU010167461.1:0-11577 GCA_032274805.1 Gypsophila paniculata
TATTATTATTGTTGTTGTTGTTGTTATTATTATTATTTCCGCTCCAATTAATTAGCTTCAGCTCTAATAAGTTCAGCTTCAGCTCTAATAAGTTCAGTTCAGCTTTAATAAGTTCAGCTCAGCTCCAATAAGTTCAGTTCAGTTCAACTCAGCCCCGATAAAGCCGGAAAGAACAGGGCCTTAGTCCTTGACCTCCCTGAGACCGACTCATAAGTGCTACAACTAACTCGTGCGCTTGTAGTAATTTATAACTGAACAGTATGATTGTTTGGCTTCCGTCAACTCGAATCAGTCTACTTATCTACAGACTACAGATATATGTTGAACAAAGATTTGTTATGTCTTGGGGCAATTATACAATACGGTGTGTAGCCCCTCATCGGTTAACCAATGTTCATGCCTTACTATGAACCGTGCACAAAAGAGTGATGCGATAAGATCCAAACTCAAAAACGTACGATTCAAAAAGACTCCGAAAGTCTCTTCCGAAATACGAACAAAATGTACTTAAATTTCAGGGTTCAAAATCATTAAAATTCACATACAACCAAAACTTCTACGTACAATTATACCGAGTTCAGTCAGACTCCAACCTACAAAAACTCTGTAAGAATTTGATGGTAGATCAAAACAATAGCACTCGGAGTTCAATAGAATCAACTGAAAACGGGATCAAGTGGCCCTATGCTAGCTACCATACCATAAACAAACCAAAACCTGTAAAACCAACATACGTTAGGAATTTGCGAGCAAGCCAGCTCAATTTTCATGATTCACGGAATCACAGGGGATAAATGTACCCAAGTTACTAGTTATTGTGCCGGTTGGGAAATACGAGTCGGAAAACTATCGCCAGTATAATGAAAAACACAAAAACCTGCATAAATTTATGTAGATCAGCACATATGACATATGACATATGACATATGACATATACATGAGCAACAAAATTTAAGGGAAAAGTTCAGGGATTCTCACCATAGCTGGAGTTACTCCTTGCTTGCCTTTGACGACGTATAATTTCCTGGAAATTCACGCGCGAAACTTGTTGGGGGTGTGACTAGTATTTCGAAATCCTTATGAGGGAGAAAGCATGTTAAAATACCTTTTATCCAACGTTCCTGAGTCCTTGCAAATTTTTTGGATCGCCTCGATCCTGCTCAATGTTTTTGTGGCATTTGGATCCATCTTGTCAACCTACGCCAGCGAAACCACAGCATGTTTGTATGATTCGACACAAAATGTACCAGAAATTTGTCTAATCACATTACTCACATACTATAAGCTATGTATGGCGTGCTTGTGCGTATAAGACATTACCTTTGGTTTTAACATGCCGGCAAAATCGTAGAAGGCACCATAAACATCAGCCATAGAATTCGTATGTTCAATTACTATAGCAGTGAGGCCTGAAAAACGCACATAGACGAAATCAATACTGGAAGAAGTCAAATACGAGTATTAAGTAAACAGGCATAGTAATTGTTAACACGGGGTTTGTAAATATATACTTATTCAGTCGACGAAAACTGATGATAAGTATAGTGTAGAATCAAGGCTAGTAAAGGAGGGTCGCGTGTTAATAACTTCTAAGATTACTCACCTCACTATCTTCCATCCTATATGAAATTTTTAATTTCGGATAGCCACAGATTCACTATTTTTGGCTTCGCATCATAATGTAGTAAAGCTAAATAACTTAGATTGCCAGAAATATAACTTACCACGCCTCATTTTCACGACACCTCTGAAAACTTGAATGTTGTTGTAGCACAAAGTCAATGTTCCGATGGCCATAATCTAGAACAATAACATTGTGTATGAGTTTTACATGAACGAAGACAAAAGAGCACTGAAGTAAGCCAAAACAGATTGATACGTACATTACAGTAGCGTCAAGTCCTTGCCAAGAGAACGCGATAATCACACACAGAATAGGTCACGTAAAGGTTGGCCGATTATGTCCGTAATAAGAAGTTGATGACATAAATTGGCAAGTTTTACTCATTGTTAAACAAACACTACCTTAGTGCTTTCCGTTAAGACGGGCAATAAGGGTCAGATGTATGCAGCCTAGAAGTTAAAAGATATTCAAAGTGAACTCATCAATCATTAAACTATTTCTAATTAAGGCGAGCTAGTCACGAAATGCAGAGAGCAGATTGTGACATGAAGAAGGCTCCTAGAGTCCTAGCAATCTAGCATAGACGATATCATACTTGTGGAATAGCACAGAACCGGAATATAGCATGATCCCGCAAAGCAGACATATATGTGAGGACGTCTTCCACATGCAATAAAGCATTAGTCACCATGTCATTTAAACACTGAATAGCTTTCTCTGAATTCTCCTCATACTTGAGATCCTGCTCAACAAATCACGACGGAAGCCAGGTTAAATTCATTATGAAGTACTCCGTTGTATGGTCTTAAGTTGATCAGCTAACTCATGACAGCAAGCAGTAGGAAGATCAAAGCGTCCATAGAAAAAGACACTGACCTCAAGTTTGTTGACATATTTACTCCATATTTCTCGGGGCCAAAACATGCGACATTTGGGTATTTCATTTATATCCTCAAGGTAATCACGAATAATGTTTGTTTTCTGCACAATAGGGATAGGTGTTACACAATGAATCATCACTCTGAAAAAAAATTCGTAATGTAAGTTAAGACCGGAAGAAAACCTGAAGAAACAAACCCATTGAATTCGAAAGAGCGTCTGTGGCCATATCCTCCAAGCCAGAGTTATGGAAAAGCTTTGATAACCCTAGGCCAACAAGTCCTGCGACATAGTAGCAATATTCGTCGTAGTCATCAATTGTTTCCACCTGCATTTAGTTAAAGCTTGTTGAGGCATATGTATGCCTGAAATGGCATACAGATACTTAAATATAGAAGTAATATGAAATGTGTCTTCAATAACTTAAAATACGGCTAATAGCGTGCCACAGCTGCCTTGAGAATTAGAAAACAAAAATAAACTCTCCTCAACTTGAGACATAACAAGATATCAGTTTCTTGCAAAAAAAAAATATGTACTCCGTGTATAGCAAGTAACTTGTTTTCCTAAAATCGCCAACCAAAGTTGTTAGCATGCAAAGGCCTTTAATAATGCATACACATACCTCCTTGCAAATAAATTTTGCCATTCCTGCACCCATCCGCTTCGTGATATCCTCAATAGCCTCCTGATAACTACAGATGCAACAAATTTTCGTTTCACAAAAACAGAAGCAACCAAGAGACAAACATTTATGGACGGTAAATAAAGGACATGAGTGTCACTTCTTAGGTTAAATGAGAGACCAGGCTCGATTTTTCTTAGGTTAAGTTAGAGGCTAGGCTCAACTTTTTCAACTAAAATAGATAATATAGTCACCTAGTCTATGCAAGCATATCACGGATAAGTTCAACTAGTCAAAACAAATTTGAGATGTTCACACTTATCCATAAGATAAGAATGCTACCCTCGATCAAGCTCCAGGAACGCAGTTGAGACTTGATGAAATTCGTCCATGAGAACTTTATAGTGCTTCGTACCACCTAAGAAGCAAAATGGTGTATTACATTCGGAACTGATTTATTTCAGTGAACATTATGGAAGACCATAACAAACACAAAAGCAGTAATCAGCAAAACAACACAAGAGCAGGAAATTAAGGATGTTATTTTTATCTTATCAAACAATGTCTCGGATGACGCCATCATTTAGACTGATACACCAGAATATGTCCATTCAGTACTATTTTGGACAAATAGTTCATCATAAGCTAAGATAAGGCGTAAGTAACATAGGAAAATGGACAACTAAACATTCAAACATAAAGCTCGTGAACTCTTATATTTGAAACAAATCATGAGGAGTTAAAACAGATGAAGCGGGCAGGAACAAGTTTCAGTGCACTCACATGAAAAATGCCAGCCAGGATCGTATATGTGCTGATGAAAAGCTTCCAGAATAGGAACTTTGACTTCTGTGGCTATGCTTGTATCATCCTCTATACAGAAGCAACAAACAAAACATTTACCAGAATACCCCATGAAGACTATCCCTAGCCACCATAGTAAGAAACGATTCATAAGCTCAAAGAGACACACCTACAGTGTCGAGGGCTCGAAGTACCAAATAAAAGATACACACCTGCGATAATAGATAGGAGTAGTAAATTTAACAGGCTTCTAAACAACTTCATAATATTTTTAGACAGCCCACCCTCTAGGATACGCTCGTGAAAAAAGGCGCATGCGAGCAAAATATATATAGGGCAATTCAGATGAGCACACTGAAGGCCAATGTAGCTAATACGGTGTACGATTTAAACTAATCAATTTCCTTGTTAACGATGTTGCTCACTTCCAAACCATATACAATGTCGAGTCCTCTACACCGGGCTTACAGAAGCAAGCTAACTTAATACTCCTATCAATGAACAAAGACCCATCAACTTCCAACTATAAAAACAGCTTCTCATCAATTCAGTAACAGCCAATTGTTATCACATTCATTTTTGGGTCGTTTCAACTGATTGTTTACCTAAAAACAACCGCTTCTTTTATTTATATTTTTTTTATTCTTCTAACATGTGTCCACTGGGCACGTGTTAAATGACCCAAAATGGAAACACTTCAAAAGCTTCTGTCTTAATTAATGCAATACTGTATTTTCAATTCCAACGCGAAACATTCCCATTTTTTGGCACATGTTAAAAAAACCGTAATTACATTCCAACATCATTAATCAAACCCCACGTGACAAGTAATCAAAATCATCTGAATATAAAAAAAATCCTTTATATCAACCAACTTTATTCCACCTACGACTTAAAAAATCGCGCCAAAAGCAAATGATAACAACGAGTCGAGTCGAGTCGAATCTGTTGAATAACACATACAGCATTGCGAAGCTCAGTGCCAAGCTGTTGAATAACAAGAGCAAAACTTCTCGAAACTTTATGAAGCATCGAATAACAAAAACCCCAATGATTTTCTTTCGGTATTCGCTTTTCGGCTTCTTTCATCGCCATTTTTAGCTTCATTATTGGGTAAATTTCATCTGGGTGCTTCAATATTGCACTTAAATTCGCCATTTTTTAATCAAGATTCAATCTTTTTGGAGATTTGTTGAGAAAATTGATTGAATTCACTGATTTTAGGGTTTAATTGAATGTTTCAGGTGAATTTTGGGGAATTTAATGGGTGAAATTTGTTGGGAGAATGGAGGGAGAACGAGGAACGCGAGTTCGTTTGGACTCAGGTTCTAGAAGGGGGTTTTTCGGAGTCGATTTGAGTTTGAGTTCGGACTTAGTCGAGGTCGAATAAGGAATTTTGAAATTGAGGACGGGGTTTAACTTGGAGCTTGTCGATTTTAGATGGTGGGAGTTTGAAGTTGTTAATAAAGGGTTGACACACGATTTAAGCTCGATATCTAAAGGTGATTAAGTGCGGGTTTGTATTAGATATGAGAAAAATAGCATGGATTTTATGGTTCCTAGAATCATAGTCTATGAACAAGTGGGTAAATAGATTTCAACAAGTTTGAGAATTAGCCTTAAATAAAAATTACAGTACAATTTAATTTTCGATCTTTTCATTATCTATGAACTAGACCTGGTTAGCTAAGAAGGACAACCCTGCCTACTCCGCCTCTAACAAGGGACTGATCAGAAAACCATACCCTCTAGTTGGTTCTCCTATACCCATTGTTGGGCCGAGTACTAATCCAATATGAACCCAACCCGAACTCGTCCCCAAAAAGACCAAACCTTAATCAAGCCAAGCAAAATATGCCCAACCCGACTCTTGGCCAAGTCTAACATGAACAAACCTCCAAAAGCCAATCAAGCAAAATGGTACCACAAAGCCACAAAATCACTCAAGTTGCACAAAATTTCACTCATGCCACCGAGACTGACAATAATCTCTCTTAAAACGGATATATTCGTGTTAATAATAAAACGGTTCAATTATCATCTCATTTGTTCATAGTATAAGATAAATATTTTATTCTTTCATACTTCCTTTGTTTCTGACATTTATTTACCTTGGATTTTGGCAAAAAGACCAAGAAGGGAAGTGAGGGCCAATCATTGACAAGTGTAGAAAAATGGATAAGGGAGAAAAATTATTCATGGAATCAAATCCTAAAATAAAAAGATAAACAAATGAATGATACATCAAAAAAATAAAATAGAATAATAAATAATTAAAACGGAAGAAATATATACATTCTCTTTTATCTTATTAAGAACTCGTTCTAAAGTTAAAACGGTACATCCGTCTTAAATATGTGTACTACCAAAGTCTCTATAGAGTCTATACTTGTTACAAAGTTACACTTGTGCAGTTGTGTATGATTTTGAACCAACCAAACATAATAAACTTTCACCCCCAATAAACATCTCCACTTCATCTTCACACTTCTTCTTCACATTCAATTCAATTTTTCCACTTAATTTTCTCAACAATGCAATTCAAACACATTAATTCTTATTCACAACTAACCAATCAAATTTCACACATCACTTCTCACAACTTCTTCAACAACAAAAAAACTCACTTCACTAACTTCCACATTTCACACCACACCTTATTATTAACTCCTACAAAACCACTCAAACTTTATTGTACTAGCCCAAGTCAAGATCAAATTTTGGGCCAAGCCCATGAGCCCAAATTGGACTTTATCAAAAGGGTTGGGCCTGAAAATGAATTGGGCCAACCCACTGAAGATGAAGTGGAAGAAGTGTTGGGGGGTGACCAAAATATGTGGGAACAAATAGTGGAGATTGTAAAGTTTAGTGGGCCTGCTACTGGGCTTTGGATTTGTGGGCCTTTGATGAGTCTTATTGATACTGCTGTTATTGGTCAAGGCAGCTCCCTTGAGCTTGCTGCTTTAGGTACAATTTAATTTATGTCCGTCGATATTTCTTGTGTAAGACCGTCTTATTATTTGGTGTTTGAGGGGATACTTAAGTGGTGGAGTTGGATTTTAAGTTAGGCTGATGAAAATGTAGATAAGTGGTAATGTTTGTAAAGTTAGTATGCGGCGGAGTTAGAATTTTAAGTTAGGGGATGGAAATGTAGAGAAAATGTTTTAGGGGTACGGTTGGTGGTGTTATTGAATGACGTGGCGAAAAAATGGATGATTTATAAACTTAAAAGGTGCATATATTTTGGTGTGCAGGGGATCGTACAACCGGTTGTAATACAACTGATTTCGTTTTTTTTTAGCCATGCTATAAAATTTGTGAGCTTTATTATATATTTTTTGAGTTATGTTTACGAGTTTTTATAAAGTGCTCAAAAACATTGTTAAAATGCTCAAGAAATTAATGTTGGTTTAATACAACCGGTTGTACAATAATATTTTCCTTACTAGCCCCCTTGGTTTGTCAAGGAAATTACTTTACCAGAAGGATGGTGTAGTTAGTGATTCATTGAATATATGGTGAATGGCATGTTTGTCTTCAGGCGTAGAGTGGTTTTACGATAATTTATTGGATGGTTTTACGTGAGAGTTACTGCATAAAGTATATAGCACATTCTTTGTTTGTTAGGTGCATGTTTGTGTGACATGAATGATGGTTTTTGTAGCAAAATTTTAAAGGGGTTAGACTATTTTATGTGCACTTGATCACTAGATAGTAGATAGCATTGATACTGTGTTGCCTGTTGGTGATTGTTTTGGTTTACAAAAACTAATATAAGATCGATGTATGCATCCAATAGTCTTATTTTATGATATGGTTAGTGGCTTCGTGGATAAATGGTCTCACACGAGGCAAACTGAATTTTGTTCGATAGTTTTTATTATGAGGGTAATCATTAAGGTTAATGTCATGTGGCAGGCCCAGGGACTGTGCTCTGCGATTATGTGGGCTATGTTTTTATGTTTCTCTCGATTGCGACTTCCAATATGGTTGCCACTTCACTTGCTCAACAGGTGGTTAACATCACTGATCTTTCTTATGGAGTACTTTGTTTTAGCCTTTGATTATCTTAAACTCTAAGGTAGTACTGTCGTAATGTAGGTGGTACAATAGAGTACCAGAAACCGTCATTGTTTTCATGGGTGTAATTCATGCAGGATGAGAAACAAGTGCAGCATCAAATATCAATGTTGTTGTTTTTGGGTGCGGCGAGTGGAGTAGTGATGCTCTTGTTAACAAAGTTCTTCGGTGAATGGGCTTTAACTGGTAATTAAAACTGGTACAGTAACTTGACTGCTACCATATGTTAATTTGTCAAACACGTTCCTTATTCTCTTTTATGTATATTTCGTTTGTCGTTCTCCTCTTCAGATGGTCTCGCATCGATTTACTGTGAGATAAGGCCTATCATATTTCATTGATATGGTTTGTGCTTTCATTCAGCTTTCGTTGGTGAGAAGAATCTCCACCTTGTTCCTGCTGCAAATTTATATACGCAGGTTTGTCCGCTTAGACATATGGTTTATGCTTAGTCAAAGTCACTAGTGAATTTTCATCGAGAATTGTTGACATAATTATTACAGATTGTGATAAAATAATATGTATCTCAATAATAACTTCTAGGCTTCTGTACATGCATAGCCGAAGTCGCTAATGAACTTTAGTGTATTCATTCATATAGGTCTGTTGCCAGTTGCCGCTCATATTTGTTAGCCACTCAATGAGTTATACTCGTTACTATGTTTACTGTTTTTGTGCCCTTCAGCTGATTTCATTGTCCTTATCTCGACTTTTTCTCTCGCGGACAGATTAGAGCCTTAGCATGGCCTGCCATTATTGTCGGATCTATTGCTCAGAGTGCCAGGTAAACTAAGCTTAATATAATAACTGTATATACGTTGCTTATAGTAATTACGCTCTAAAACAATCACAGAGTACTATAACATTTAGTGTTTCCTTTATCGTCGTTTTATTGGCCAAACCTAAGAGTCATTGTTTCTCTTACTCTATTTATGTGTGTTGATCCTCACGTATGTGCTGTAACGTGGATATCCCACTTCCAGTCTAGGTATGAAAGACTCACTCGGACCTTTGAAGGCGTTGTTGATTGCTAGCGCTCTCAATGGCATAGGAGATGTGGTGTTGTGCTCATTCTTAGGCTATGGAATTGCTGGTGCAGCATGGGCAACCGCAGCATCACAAGTATGTTTAAGCTATCATCTTCGTTTTGACTGTACAAAACAGTCACTTCACTGGTCTGCTGAGCAAAATTTGGTGGCGCGTATGTTTTTTGAGTAATGGGATTGTTGCTTCAGGCTGTTGCAGCTTACGCGATGGTTGATGCTTTGAATAAGAAAGGGTATAATGGGTTTTCTGTTACGATTCCGTCACTTGCTGAACTCCAAGAAATATTTGAGATTGCTGCCCCAGTATTTATAACTATGGTTTCAAAGGTTTTTCGCCTCACTTTTGTAGCTTCAAATCTATGCATAGCTATTTTAATCCAAGTCAATTCCAGGCTATATAACTTGGTACCTCTTTGTGTACTTTCTTTAGGTGACATTCTACGGTTTGATTATTTATTTTGCTACATCGATGGGAACACATGTAGTCGCTGCTCATCAGGTGAACCAATTTTGCCTGTCACATGTTTAAATGATTTTATAATCCACGAGTCGCTTTTCATCAGCAACATAATCGATTACTGTCAACCGCCGCCTTGTGCTTTCTAGGTTTTGGTTCAAATATTTAGCATATGTTCTGTATGGGGAGAGCCTCTTTCTCAGACGGCACAGTCGTTCATGCCAGAGCACCTGTATGGAGTTAACAGAAGTTTAGTTAAGGTAATTGAACCGTCTTATTGTTGCCGGTGCAGACTCTTTAGTCTTTACTCGATCAAGACGACATTATCTGTTATTTTCAACCTCTCAATCTGTCAATAATACTGAAGGTTTTTTTAACACACAGGCTCGCGCACTATTGAAGTCTCTTCTGATAATAGGGGCATGTGTTGGGGTTGTTCTAGGAGCAGTGGCGACATCAATTCCTTGGTTGGTTCCTGGGGTCTTTACGTCAGATCTAGCAGTTATTGGACAGGTTAGTTCTGGTCCCACCTGCTGAGTGCTGATCAACCATTGTATAAGCTACATGTGTGAAGGATTATGGGTGCATGGTTATCACACATTGAGGCTTTAAACCAATATCAACTATTAGAATTTCGACTGATAATTGTTTTTGAAAATACTCCATTTCGGCTCATAATTGTTTATGTTTGCAGATGCACAGCGTTTGGATCGTGTTCTTCCTATCCCTGTGTGTGACTCCGTGTATACTCCCTTGTGAGGGTACATTGCTGGTAAACGCTATCTTCTATTCACAATTTCTCTTTCTACCTTTGCAAATCATTTGTACCCACCAATTATGTATGTACTGCTAAATCGGTTTCTTGCCTTAGGACACACTTTAGTTTATTCTGTACGATGTGAGAGTTGTCTCGATAGATTTATACACACATCTATTTTCATGCTATTATCCCGGCCATTATACATAGTGAGAAAATATCGTCTGAATCGAATGAGATGAGTGATGAATTTGCTTTGCAGGCTGGAAGGGATCTGAAATTTATTAGTACGTCAATGTTTGGATGTTTTGCATTGGGCGCACTCGTGTTACTGGTACTCTTTCAGATCTTCCATGACACTATGCCTTTTATTTCATTTTCTATCTCTCTGAAAATCAAAGTATTTTATTGTTTGTGAATTGTGATCAAATTGATTTAGTTTCCTGTTGTGTATCGACAGTTTGTAAGAAGTCAAGGATTAGGTTTAGTAGGGTGTTGGACTGCTCTTGTCGGATTTCAATGGGTAAGATTTCTGAGCGCTTAGTCATTGTGGATTGTGGTATTGACTGGATCTCTGCGCAAGAACCGAGATCCAGCTGCCAAAACCGGTTTCTAGAGTTAATACATTCTCGTCGTTCATGTAATCATGTTTATTTTCCTACATTTCCTGACTACCTTCCTTGCTTTTCATGCACAGGCACGTTTCTTAATCTCTCTAAGCCGCCTTCTCTCTCCCAACGGCGTGCTGTACTCGGACGATGTCAGTCGTTTTAGAAGCGCAGAGTTGAAAGCGACATAAACGAAGCTCGTACTGACATTTCAGCACATTAAAGTCAAATGAATTTTGTCTTTTAAATCTGGCATTTTTCGCTTATATAGCAAACTATACAAGCTACTCTTTGTTTAGAAGTAACTCATTCTATGTAACATCGCTGAATGTATAATGTGATTTTCTCATTTTAGTTAGATGGGTAGAATACCCATCTCCTCATTCTGTATCTTCCCTACGATATTTATGTCACAAATTTCAAGTTAACGTCGAAAAACGTAGATATGAGTTTTTCTTCATAACGTTCGTCCCTCGTGAAGTCGTGATATTCTTTTAACCATAACCTTGACAGATTTTGACTAAACTTCAAATGCTCAAAGACAAGGAGCTGTATTCATAAATTAGGTGTTGACTCTCGCCACCATAATATGCTCTTACGACTCTCTTTATAATTAGAACTTAGAAGAAATGAAATGCTTCCGAAATTTAGATCCACATCATCGTTTTTTTTTTTTTTTTTTTTTTTTTTTTTATTT
>JAUEKU010167472.1:0-11573 GCA_032274805.1 Gypsophila paniculata
GTCATTTGGCCATGTGGAGCTCAAAAGTAACCGAAAAAGGTGCCTCGGTCCTCGGACCTAGGGTGCATACCACTCGTGACATCAAAAACGGAATCTTAAAGGACATATGACTCATGCAAATTACAACAAAAAGATGAGAATGAAATAGCTCATGAGAAACTTAACGACAGATGCGACTGACCCATAAATCAACAAAATCAGCTAAACAGAGATCGAAACTCGTATTCGAAGGGTAGACGAATCTATCCTTACAATCCCTAAAAGTCTAATCTAAAGGCGTCTCAATATGAGATCGAGTCAAACGAAGGGGAATCGCAAAATCAAGTGCAATATCATCATAGCTGTTTTGCATGATTCTAAATCATAAAGAAACGATAACGGAACGATAGTTCAACCTCTACAAACCAAACTGCACAATGTCCTCAGTGTGACTCATCAGCAAAAATCACAAAACAGCGGGGGGACAAAGGTCAAATAATAAACAAGGGGGGGCAGAAACATGATAGGCAGAGATCAGATATAAGAGTGAGAGAGCATACAAGTGTGGTGCAAACTTCCCCAAACTAGCAGCAACATGGGGATAATTCTTCAGACGACCTAAAAGATATGCACTAATCACTAAATACAACAATAAAAGCTCTCTCTCTCACTCAATCAAAAACAACCACAATCCAAAGGTTCAAACAAAATCCAAAATGTACAATGATTACAAATACTCGGGATCACTAGTAGAAAAAATATCTATCGTGTCATAGCTATGGTGGCGGTTCTTAAAACAAACGACACAAAATGTCAATAAGTGTATAAATATGGCGGTTTAACAAAAAAACCGACATAAAAGTATTTACCTTTTGTGGCGGTTGTTCTCTAAAACCGCCACTAAAGGTAATTTTGTGGCGGTTGTATTTTAAACGACGTAAAATTTCGACATATTAAGACCAGAAATTAAAAAAAAAAAAAAAAATCAACTTGTTGATTTAGTGGCGGTTTCTATTTAGAACCGCCACCATAGGTCTTATTAAGAAAAAAAAAACCCAACTCTCAAATATGAGTCAGTACACACAAAAATAAACTCATATCATCCTCACATCTCCCTCGCCAGATCTAATCTCCCTCTCATCTCATCACCTCGCCGTCACCGTCGCCTATCATCCTCACACTGCTGCTTCACCATCTCATCACCTCGCTATCACCGTCGCCGTCATCTTCTCCTTCTTCACCATCGCTCTCATCCACTCTTCAGTGAATTGTCAATTGTCAGGTAATTGACAATAAATTAGGGTTTTTCAATTGTGAATTCACTGTAAATTAGGGTTTGTCAATAAATTAGGGTTTGTCAATTGTCAGGTAATTGACCATCCTGCTGTTAATTATCGCTTGAAAATATGATAATTTGTGTTTCATTGCTTTTTTGTTGTCGTTGTTGTTGTTGATTTTCTAGGTCGTTATATGTGCTTGATTCGAGTCGATTCGATTTTGAAGGTGTGGGACTGAATTAGTGCCTGTCTCACTTCCCTCACCTCTCTCACTCAAACATCGATGCACCAAGAACGCCACCACCAGGACACCGCCGCCCCTACCAGACCGCCACCACCATCCGTCGCGATCTACTTAAAAATTGTGTAAGGATTTACCGACAACGCGACGCCATACATATTATTCACGCAGGTGAGTCTTAAAAATTGTGTAAGGATTTTTCGATTTTTTACATTAGGGTTTAAAATCTACTTGCTATGATTTTGCTGTAATTATATGGAGAATATGATATTTTTTTTGTTTTAATTAGGATGAAGTATGACAGTACATGCTCAATAAATCATAATAATTTTAGGTCAATTTTTTGTGATCAATTTGATTACATGTTTTTGATTTAGGGTAATTATCCTTAATAAATTTGATATCACTTTCTTTTGTCATGAAGTGTAATATACTTAAATACTGTTGATAAAGAAATGAATGTGTTTTTTGTAGAAAATTTGTTGTGTACGAATAAAATGAACGAAATTCTATTGATTCTAGTTAGTATGATTGCTCTCGGTTTTCAGTGCGGTTTCGGTATTTGTTGTTGGTATTGTGACTTCTCTATTTTTGAATTGTGAATATCGTATTATATTCGGAGTAAATTTTTTCTTTGAATAATTGGACTGTATGCTTGCTTAGTTGTTGATACCTATATTGGTGTCGAAAGCTTTGGATGTGTAAAATGTGGAATAGAGTGTAGAAGGATTAATAGAGTACAATTTAGTCGTTGTTTGTTATATAGGACAGAACAAATGACACATTTGAGGGATTCAGAATGTTGTGTTATAGATTGGAATATTGTAAGAGTATGAACTTGTTCCGTCGATAAGGCTCTCTGCATGACCGCATAAGTGTTTGGTCTTTGTAATTCGAAGACAAAGCGCCAAACTGTAAGATTCTGTAATTTGTTCATAATATACACGATAGTCACCTATAGAGGTACACACATGGTTGTACCTCGACAGCTAAGCAATATTATGCTCGTTTTTCTTAATTTTGTTGTAATATGTCAACTTCTTTTTTCTCATGCGTAACAGTATTCTTAAGCTTTAATAATGTTGTTGAACATTTATAATTGTGCATCACATATACTCCGATGAAACCTCGGTAAAACTAGTTGAGCTACTTTCAAACTTGTTTTTATGTGAATTTTTTATGTCTTCACTCTTGCTTTAAGCACTTTGTCCAACTAGGCAACTAATAGAGTATTATTTTCTTGTTGAGAGCAAGGATAACTAAATTTATTGCTCATATTTCAACCATGTGTAGGTTTCGGTGGAAGCAGTTCAACGAGAATAACCTGATGAATTCTATAAAAAATGTGAGTGTCGGTAATCTTTTGTACTTTGTATATTTTACGATATGAATTGTGATAAACTTCTTCCTACTTTGTTCTTTTCTTTTCTTGTCTTTGTTTGCGAGAACTTAATGCGAGATCGTTAACGATTATGCAACAGGTGAGTTTAGAGCAGCCATGTCACTGGTAACAGTTCCGTGAGATTACACTTGCATAGAATGTTCAGCAAATACACTCATCCATGTATATACTTTATTTTAGTTGAGTTTTCTCCATCTTTCTATGTCTAACTCGTCTATTTTAGTCAGAAGCATGTTCTTTGCTCTTAGCTTAATCTGTTCGTTTTTCCTGCATAACAGAATATTAAGTAAAATGAAACTGGTAGGCGGGTTTGCATTGTATTGGCTCCTTTCATCTTGTGCTATTTAGAGAAACTAAATATGTTGTGATCGTGCTTTCTTTCGTTGGCAGTGAGAGTTAAGTTTGTGCATTCATGATAATGATATAGCTCATGATGGGCAGAACTTTGGAGGTGAGTTTGTTTGCATAATTTCGTTGCTCTAGAGCTATATTTTTGCTTTGTTTTTTTTTTTTCATATGTAATGTATAGTAGATGAGCTGAGGCGTGTGGTACTATAGAATGACAAATTGGCAATCATTTACTTCCCTAAATCGTGCTCAATGTTTAATGAACTTTGAAAACTCAAATCGTGCCCAATGTACTCTAAAATGCTACCTTTATAGTGGTATTTTGAGTTCAGCGTTTGTATTTGATACTATCACATTTTGTTCCAGAATTTCACAAACCTTATACTGCCCATATGTTAGACATGACTCGGGTGTGAATTTTGAAATAACTCGGGTCCATGACCTGAATTGTGTTTTTACCCTATTGAGATATTTAGAATGACTGGCTGAATAATGTGCACACATTTGAAAATATTGACAGCACGTGGTGTTTTGAGTATGCAATAATTTTGTGATTGAAATGAAAATATTGTGATAGGCATTTGTGGAAGCCATCTTGCAGGTAATAGCTGCGGTCTTAATAAATTTTGCAGGTAATAGTTACTTTATTTATAGCCCAAGCCTATATCATTCGCTAATTAGGAGCGTATTATATTGCATCTTGTTAATTGTATCGGATCACTTATTCACCCCCTCACCTGTGGCATTCATGATCGAGGTCCAACACTTCGTAGTTGGACCAGCATTAGATTGATCAAATTCTTGTAGCTTTACTAGCAAAAACAATTTGTCTAGTTGCAGGCAGAAGCAATCAATCCAACAGATTGGAGCTCTTTTCCTATTGATACTTGCTGCAGTACTTTTAAGTACCGGTGAAGGCACATAAAAAGGTTCTAAGAGCAAAGATCCCGAAGAAGCGCTATTCTACGGGATTGTTCCTGTGTTGATTGCCTCTGTGCTTTCAGGTTTAGCTTCTGCTTTGTGTCAATGGGCTTCCCAGGTATCTTGAACTTCTTCTCGCTGCTGCACAAACCTAAGTTTCCCAACTTTAATGTCTTTGTTGTTATTGTGATAATTCTAGGTCAAGAAACATTCGTCATATTATTGTTTTTCTTCCATTTTTCCATTTTTATTCATGATGCATCTTATTATGAGCATTGCATAATTCATGGTTGAATAAATGTACTCGGGTCTTAAGGATTTCCATAGACAGTTGTTCTGTTGACTTAACTGTTTACCTGCCTGGTTTGTCATTTGATGCTCTAGAATTGAACCTGCTACTGCTGTTGTTAGAAACAACGAATACTTCTCACTGGTTTCATCCAACTGAATCGAGGTAATGGATGTCAGAAGTTGATCGTCTGAACTTGAGTATAATGTATCATTGGCAGCATGAACCCCAAGTCGTCTTCATGATGATGCTTCTTTGAAAGACATGGTTGATCCAATCTTAAGAAGATCAATCACTAAGGCTCTCTCGAGATTATTTTTTTATGTGTAAAATCGTTCTTCATTAGCTCCATGTACAATTATCAAATGTATTATCTCTTAGGTGTATTAATTGGTATCAAACAATCATATTTTGGTTGTGTTGGTAGAATTTAATTTGTATTTTGGATTTTTTGAATTAAATTACTATTTTGGGTATTGCGATTCCATTTTTTTAGCAATTATATATTTTTTTTAAAATAACCATAATCTATTGTGGCGGTTGTAAGGAAAAACCGCCACTATAAGTATTAAAAAGATAGCTTATTTGTGGCGGTTCTAACAAACAACCGCCACTAAATTTGACCAATTTGTGGCGGTTCTTAGGAACAACCGCCACAATAGGTTTGTTCATAATGGATATTTGTGGCGGTTTTTTTAAGAACCGCCACAAATTTGGTAGTTCATAATGGGCTTTTGTGGCGGTTTTTTGTAAGAACCGCCACAAATGGGCCAACATTTAGTGGCGGTTTTTTGTTAGAACCGCCACAAATTTTTACATTTTGTGGCGGTTTTACAACCGACACAAATAATATATGACACCCGTATATACGTCTATGTAAAACCGCCACAAAAGGTGATTTGCAACCGCCACGATAGGAGTATTTTCCACTAGTGTTTAGAATAAAGATGGCAACAGATGGTAAGATTGAAAAGTATAAATTTTAAAAAACAACAGGTCTCAAAACAACTCATGTATTGTGATCGTCATTTACAACATAATAAATGAGAAAATAAGTTCATAATGTAAGTTCTTTTTTACATTTCAAAGCAGCTCATAGAAACACAATTTTCATTCGAACGGTGTATTTTGCAGGCACCTGTTTACCACACCTGTTTACCAGAGTCCTTGATCGCATGTTTAGAGGCATTAAATTGCCTTACCTCAGGCACATTTGAGCAATTCTCGGTACAGGAGATCATCGATAAATGCAAGGAATATCGAGAATTCGACAAGTGTCTCAAAATGGATTGTTGAAAAAGGTGTTTGTCTATACCGCGATTATCCAGATCGCGAGTTTGGACAAACACCATTAGCAAGACAAGAGGTATTATCCACAATAATTAGATCTGCTTAAATTTTAGCAGTAATCCAATTTTGAACTTTTTTTTGTTAACATTTATTTCATGTCTTTTTATCAGTCTGATAGTATATTGTGAGCTACTAACTTATTAGGTTTTAAGGAGTAAAGGGTAGGTATAAGACCTAAACTTTGAGTTATTGTCCAATTAAAGACCCAATCTTTTAAATTTTCCAGTTAAGGAACCTAATATGTTTTTCCATCTAACTTACGTTAGTTTAAGATGATCTACTATTCATATTTATAAAAAAATTAACAGCAACTGCTGGACGGAATCATGCAGGGCTGGAAAATCTTTCAAGTAAAAAATTTCAGCAAAATCTGGGGTCACGAAGAGTATCAAATTATGCATAAGCTAATGACCCAGCCACTAATGGCTTCTTTGAGGGCTAGCCCAAAGTTTAGCAAACTCGGTACTATCTAATGTCATATTTCTTATATCTAGAAATCTAGTTTTAAAGTTTATGCACCTAAAAAACTTGTTTTTTTGCAGGAGCAAATGAAATTTACAAGCTGCCATGCAGGGAATTTGATGAAAATAAGGCAGGTCACGCAGTACTGCTAATTGGATGGCAAAATACTCATTGGGAAATAAAAAAATCATACAGCGAGGCATGGGGCGAAAGAGGCTGTGGAATGATTTCTAGGCCCTTACATGTAAGGAAAGGGGAATTGAACCTGATAAAGTATGTCGCATATCCTACTGTCAAGACTCTAGAGCATGTTGTACAGCTAACAAAGACTAAAGCCGAAAAAAACTCTTATGACAATCGAAAATTGCATTCACAACTAAACACTCAGTCAGGTATCAAGTTGCTATGCATGTTTAATGATACAAGAGCCCTCATACGTACCTTTTAGAGGCAAATCGGCAATAATCTGTTACTTCATGATGCCAACGGCGCCAACGATGGATCTCCACCAAAACCTTTCCTGAGAAGCACCAAACATATAATGCAATGAACCAGTAAAATCATACACAAAACACTTATCAATTGAGTTACACACCCGTCTTTTCAAGGTCATGGAGCCAAGAAGAAAATTGAAAAATTCAACATCGCATTCACAAATATACACTCGATCATGTACCAAGTTGCTATGCATGTTTAATGATTTAAGAGTGCTCATACCTATTAGGGGCAAATCCTCAAACACGTGTTACTCTATTGATCCCAACGGTAGATCTCCCACCAAAACTTTTTTTTTTTTCCTGACAGATGTAAACATTTAATGTATTGAATCAATATTAGCAGATACACTTATACAGTTATACAAAACACTTCACCCATCACCATAGTCACCATCCAATGACGATTGAAGAGTGTAAACAGAACAACTGGCTACATAAGAATAATATTGCGAAGACAACCAGATTGCTGACACTATTTCTAAACTTTTTTTTTTTTCTATCACGAAACACATTAAGCTCAATTGAATCAAGCTTCCCCTCACCCACCCCCCAAAAAAAATTCAAATTTGTTTTTCCCCATCTCGAAACACTTTAAGCTGAATAGAATCGAGCTGTGTGATTAGGGATTATAAAAAAGATAAGGGTAAGGAAAAATCGGCGGGTATATGGATGACACATAGGAATGTTAATGTGTTTGAAACACGTGAACAAACGCAGAAGAATGAGATTAATCAGTGCCCTAAGAAGGTTGTTGATCATCAGGCCACCTCACCAAAGGTTACAAGACGTGAACAGGGGTGAACTTCCTTGTTTGGGGACATAATAGAAGATAGAGAGGACGAGGGAAGTACAGTGAAAGAAGGGGAGTGGCGAGTGAGAGAAGTGAGGGCAAACACGAGGGAAAAAGGGAAGCAAGGAGAAACATGTGAAAGTGCAGTGGTGATGAAACGCACATAGCAACTAACATGTAAGTAGAGGTACTACTCCTATAAGAGTGCGTAGTGGTGAAGAAGAAAGTACGGAGTGAACTTTGTTTCTACAGAGAACTTTAGGGGGTATGTACTGCAGTTTGTTGCATCAGAGTAAAGCAAGATGATGTAGAAACAGACCATACCATCATCTGCTCTCTTTATTTACATTCTCGACACTAAAAAAGGAACGAAACATCATGGAGTCCATACCTAGCTTTTTATATTTCAATTGCTAATGGAGGAAGGCTACAATGCTCTCAAACAATCGGTGGGTTAAAATGGAAAATAACGAACACCGAATTTACAGCAGACTTTTTTGCCATACCCTTAGGAAGTTATGATGCAGTCCATGGAATCCAATGGCTAGAAACACTTGGGACTTCAAGGAACAGACAATGCAGTTCTTCTTTGGAGGAAGGAAACAGATGTTGAAAGGGGAGAATGTTGCAGGTCTCAAAAGGCAGAAGCAAATGAGTAAGACAGTGGAGAATGTTGCTCAATTAGCAATGATGCAATTTCAGACTAACAAGGAGGTGAAGTTCTTTGCTTTGTCTTTAGAGTGAAAAGGGGATAGTCCCGAAAAGCGTACAGGAGTTACTGCAGCTACACCCTACTGTTTTTGAAGATCCAAGGGGCTTACCACCTTTAAGGAATGTAGCAATTACAAAATTATACTGAAGACAGGAGCAGAATCAGTTAGCATCAGGCCTTACAGGTATCCTATGGCACAAATAGACATAATTGAAGCAATGACACAAGAACTGAGAGAAGTCATCAGACATAACACAAGCCCCTACGCTTCACCTGTGGTACTAGTGAAGAAAAAAGATGGAAGTTGGAGGATGTGTGTGGACTACAGGGCTCTTAACAAAAGCACAATCAAGGATAAATTTCATATTCCCCTCATCGAAGAGCTGTTAGATGACTTACATGGATGCGTTTCATCGGAATGAAGAAACTCAATGTGCATTTGAGAACTTGAAAACAATTATGACAACATCCCTCATTCCCTCTGTTGGCACTGCCTGATTTTTCAAAGCCTTTTGTGATTAAAACTGGTACGTGTGAGGGAATACGTGTTGTTCTCATGCAGGACAAACACCCTATGGCATATATCAGCAAAACACTCTCACCAAGACATCAAGCAATGTCCATTGATGAGAAGGAGGTTTTGGCTATAATACATGATGTGACCAAATGGAGTTAATACCTAATGAAGAGGCAATTTATTGTTAAAACTGATCATCAAAGCTTGAAGCATTTACTTGAACAAAGAATTACAAGTCCTCTTCAACACAAGTGGCTTGCTAAACTTCTAGGCTATGATAACATCATTGAATACGAGAACGAAGATAAGACAGAGTTTGGCAGCTGATGCCTTGTGCCTTGTCTATGGTAACAGCTCTGAATTGTCATACCTGTATGTTAATGCCATGAGCACTGATTTATAAGCCTCCATACAGAAGGCCTGGTCTGAGGATGAGCATCTAGCCACTGTAATTGAGGGACTAAAGAAGGCTCCTAACTCTCGTCAACATTACACGTGGAGGGGGGATCAATTGAAGAGGGGGACAGCTTGTTGTTGGAATTTCTGAAGAATTGAGGCAGAAATTAGTCTCCATCATGCAAGACACAATGCAGGCAGGACGTTCAGGATCTAAAGCAACTTGCCAAAGATTGCGACAAAAATTCTATTGGAACTTTTGGGAGGGAATGAGGAATACATTGTTGAATATATAAGAAGATGCTCGATTTGCCAGCAATGCAAATATGACAAAGATGCGTATTCTGGAAAGCTCCAACCTCTTCCCATTCACACATCCATTTGGTAAGAGGTGAGCATGGATTTCATCAAAGGGCTACCAAAATCAACGGGAAACAATTCAATATTAATTGTGGTGGACACTAGGTAAGGCTACTTATTTTGTTCTCCTGAGGCACCCTTATACTGCATCACAAGTAGCACAGGCTTATTTTGACGACACCAACCTTAGCTCAGCCTACCATTCCCAAACTGACGGCCAAAGTGAAGTACTCCCTTCATTTCACTTCACACTTGCCGAGACGCACATTGCAACCTTTATATCTACAATTTCGCATAACAAAAAAAAATATAAAAATTGGAAATTAATAATGTACTCATAAGAACAAATAAAACAAGATCTCGCATGACTATATTTGTCCTTATATATTGCGAGAAATTTCAAAGAAAATCGAGATGGATGAAGAGTGTCCATTTGAGAAATGTGGTGAACCTAAGTGAACGGAGGGAGTACTCAATAGGTGCCTAGAAACTTATCTGCGATGTTTCTCCCATGAGACACCCACAGGCCTCAGACTGGTGTAAGTCGTTGGCCGCAGCAGATTTTGGTACAATACTTCCATATCAGAACTCGCTAAAAAGTACACCCTATGAAGTGCCGTATGGCCAACCACCTCCTATACATTTGCCCTAACTTCCTGGTGAAAGTAGAGTAGAGGCAGTGGATAGGACGCTACTTGATGGAGAAGAGGCTTTGGAGAGCATTAGGTTGAACTCGGCTAGCGCACAACAGAGGATGAAACAACAAGCTGATAACAAGAGGATTGAAAGCTAAGGGAGTTTGACGAAAATGACTATTTATACCTCAAGCTACAACCCTATAGGCAAACCTCGATAGGAAGAAGGTCCAACCAGAAGCTCTCTAAAAGGTACTACGGCCCTTGCCAGATCCTAAAAACGATAGGTCCTGTGGCCTACAAGCTGTCATTGCCAGCAACAGATAAAATCCATAGCACCACGTTACCTGAATTCTCAGACGCACCAGAAAGACAGTGAAGAGAGGACGGATCAATGCAACTAAGGCCTTCGTCAGATGGACCGACTCAGGATGAATACAGTTGCTATGTGCTGATGCACTATTCGAAATGGAGGACGAGGATATTGTATGAAAAACGAGAGGAAAGTGAAGGAGACGACAAAACAGCTGTCGTGCCTAAAGGGAATGGGGGAATAGAGTCTTTGTTGTGTTGATATATATTACTATCATTATTTCATTCAAGCTTGCTAAAACATCCTCCTATACATGAGCAATATCAACGGTGGAGCGAGAGAGGGGCGGGGCCGGGGGGCTAGCTAAGGCGGCCGCCATTCTCAAGTTTGGATAAACGAAACACATCAATATTGTCTTTTCTAACTCCGCCACTTGCAATTCTCAACAATGTACATAGAACACATCAATTAATAATACAGCTATTTTTCTCTGCATTGGCTAACCATTTAACGACCGTCTATAAGTCAATTACAGGCATACAACGGTTTTGTGAATGGTTCTACACTTCATTTAATGAGATTCACAAGCATTATAAGACCGTCTCATTTGACAATTTGGCAAATTATAAATAAATCGAATGCAAAAGTAAACGATCGAATTATACGGGAAATAATGTGTTACCTAATATCAGTATAAAAAGATCTTTAGCCAAAACTTTACTCCTGAGAAACGCAAACAATTACTGTATTATTATTCTTATTATTATTGTTTTTTTTTTAAATCAATACAAAGCATATCAATACAAAGCATGAAAAAAAAAAAAAAAAAAAGTTTTTAGAAATAAGGATAATAAATAAATGAAAGTGAAGGATGAAATTAAATTGAGGTGCTCACCATATTCAGCTAATGTCGATTGAAAAGAGTGAATCGTAGAAGTGAAGAGATTGAGAGTGTGCCACGTCCCATCTCTCTCCCTCTTTTTATTTTAGTGAGAACATGGTCGAGACTCCGGATGGTTCTAGAATAGCATTATTGTGAGTAGAGGTGGCCAACGGGCCGGGTTCAGGCCGGGCCGGGCCGGGC
>JAUEKU010167483.1:0-11571 GCA_032274805.1 Gypsophila paniculata
TGTTTGCGCTTGCGCGTGACAACTGGCAGTTGGTGACTTTGCGGCTTGCACAATTGGGACAACGTAATTCAATATAAAACGGGTAAACATGAGAGTTATACTTGATAGAATATCTTAATAATTTGACTGATAAATTAGGTTGGACCCAGCAACGATTTATGCGGTGCAACTCTACCAAACAGCAATACCTCGTGTTAGTAAATTACTACCTATCAGAGTTGGTTTAGATAGCAACTTAACGATGACAAAAACAAAGCCGGAAAAATAACTCCTGTGAGCAGCCAGAATATTATTAACATGACACATTGTCAGACAACCGTGACTCTGTACATTGGTGTGGAATTAGCAACAACACTTCAATCTCCGTACAATGGAACAAGTAGTCTGGTTCCACTGTAGAAAAATACGCTGTATCACTTCAATACAAACTCAGAAGAAAATTGAGCAAAAGCTTTCTGTAACACAAGTTTTTCGTGATAGATTTCACTTCAGTTACTTTTGTCGGATCACATTCCTAGGCAAATCAGACAGGACAGACATTCTGATGTCGACTTCAAATCTTCCACCACTTTTTACGCGATTCCATGGTTCTTGCAAGTTCATTAGCCATTGATGCAAAATCTTCCGCTTCATGTTGCAGTTCTTGTGTTCTTAGGCCAATTCTCTGAATCAAAAAGGACAGTGAAGTTTCTCAAAATGTCATATATCCAGTTAACATCATTAAAAAAGAAAGTGAATGTGGATTTAACAATATGCAGCAGGATGGGCCCATCTTTACAAAATCTTATTTCACTAGGTGAAATTTATAGCACATTAATTTACAGACTTTCACGTTACACATGCCAACTAGCCGACCAGTTAATTTTTGGATCAGGCTACATAAACCGACTGTAAAGATGGGGTTGTAAGTAAATGAAAACTAAAGGTAAATAAGTGAGATAGAGAAAAAGTAGCAAGAAAAAAAAAAATCAATGAAAAAAAAAAAGTGCCCCTCGTCACCGTAACCTCAACGTCCAAACGGTGAAAGAAGGATAGACATACATAGCCTTTTCCCACCCCATGAGTTTTAGTTTTTAATTGATTCAGCTGCAGGTATAGTCTCTCATGAAGCCTCAACTAGCCACTGATAAGCCTGGTTACATCGAAACTTCCCTAGAAACCTATAGGTGCTCTTCAGAACTAATCAATTCAATTGTGTTGGTGAGTTTCTTTCCCGAGATCCTCAGTGTTTCAGTTAGGTTATTGTTCAGTTATACGTTTACATCATTCAGAAATTTTATTAAAACGACCTTTAGAATACTTTATGCATAAAAGCGATGTCATGGATGTTTGCAGGGGAGAATAATGGTTTATTATCGGTTTCTTTTCAAATCAAAGTCGCATAATAAGGTTCATAGTCTAGAGTTAATATACTTTACCTCAAGTTTGTCTCCTCGTTCCATAAGCTTGTTTCTTGCTCGTTCAGCGGCAGCAGAAGCATACTGATAAAATGAATGAGGAAGAAACACGGAGAATTTAGAACAAGTGTCAGACGTAGCGATAATTCCTCTGGTTGCAAGCAAGACAAAAAAATCCAAAGGCTTAAAAGATACGGAACAAGTCTAACATAATTACCTCGGCCCCCCTATACTTTGCCATAATCTCTTCCGGGGTTCTGGTTCTGGGTTTTGTATCCATAGGCTTGCCTCCAAACAATCTCTCTTTCTGCTTTTCAGTTGTTTTCCCCTTTGCTGCAATAGATAAGAAATGATTTAAGAGACATATTATATATTAAACAGCTTCAGCCAGGAAATATACTCAAGCAAACACTCATCGAGATTACCCTGACTGGAAGAAGTTGCAGCTGGCAATATCGGCTCATCTATCTCAATATCATCTGGATACAGGACAAACAAAAGCCAGAGGATTAGAGTAGATATGAATTTAAAGAGTTTATAACAAATGCATTATGGTCATGAGAAGAAATTAAAACCTATATCAAGCTCCTCGTCTTCTTCTAATTCTTCCTTATTTACAAGAGTGTACGAAGATGAGTCAGGAACTAATGGGTGCGAAAATATCTTCTCTAGTTGGAGAAAGTTACTAAGAGAAGGGGCATCATTTGCAGTATTTAATTCCTTCTTAAATCCCTTCACTTTATCACCCAGAAAACCTGTCGCAGCAACCTGTCACAAGACGAGCACTTTATAAAGAGAATACTAATATGTATTACCAGTAAGTGGATAAGTATGGGCAAGTCAAAAGTTTCACCTGTTTCTTATGTTTGACAGAATAGCTAACTGCAGCATCTGCAGCAGCAGCGATAACTTTATCATGAAGCAAAGGTAATGATTCCCAAAACCTTGAAAAAGAATTCACCAAAGAAGAGATTCAGTTTCACTTTTGCTTCAGCAAGAAAAGTATCACTCATTACATCTGAAGAGTGAAAACTGTAACAGTACCTTGTTTCATTCTCACCCGTAGACAATGAAAGTACAGCTACCTCGCTCCCATTCACCTGGAATATACGTAATATTAGTTTTGTCCGATGCTGCAAACAAATTGTTGAAACAGAGGTGCCAGACAACTGAAGACTTTTTGTAGTCCTTTATCGGTGTGAGCAAAAGAAATATGTTACCAGACATATATGCCCATGATCAGTGGAACTCGTCAGTTTCTCCATGTTTGGTCTAAAATTCCACCTTAAAACTGAATTTAAGGAGCTTTCTAGCAGCAGCTCTAAGCTTGGAAGCAATCTGCACTCAATATGCATAAGCAACACTTTTAAACATGAATGTGAGGGTAGAATTGGTGAAAACATAAGTGCAGTTACAAACATCAATCTCGACACTGTTTGATTTTGTACCGGATTTCGATGGTTCCAGACTGGTAGACCAAGATGAGTCCAATTTTGTCATCTTTCTTGAGAATAGAAGACCAGCAACAAGATTTTGCAAGGTTCACCTTGCAAACAGGTTTATCGTCGCCCTAGATAACAAGCTTATGGGTGAGGCTTCTAGCAAAGTTTACAGATTGCAAATTACGACAAAGTAAAGTTCATTCGGTCACCTGCAACACAGATCTCATACTGTATAAACGTATGACATTCTCACAGCAAAGCAAAAGCATCGAGTCCATTAGTTTTTCTCCATTGGAGAAGGGATGCTCATTGCCTTTCGATTCACCTTTATTTGGAGAAATATCTTGCTCTCCTTTGTTTGACTGCTCATCATGCTGTAATGATGGCGTGGACATAAATTTACTCCCATCTAAAATGAAAGATGGAATTCAGTAAAGATTAAAATATCAACACACATGAATTAAGCAAATATCTTTATGGACAGAGTGACAGACGACTTGCCTAAGACATATATGCTAATTGCTCTCTGTTCTTTCTTCAACTGTAATGGTCGTGTAGCAACAGTGCTACCAGTCTTGCAATCAAGGACGTTGACTTTTGAATCTCGGGTAACGGTAAACACGTATTCTTCCATAGATTGCTCTGTGTTTCCGGACTTGGATCCTCTGCTAGAGTCATGTGCATCCGTAAATGTCTTTAGAATTGCTGAAATGACTGGGGATGTAGAGTTGGGTACTGAGTTCGTTAGAAACATAACTGATAGAGACCGCATATCAAGAACTGCAACCTAAAAGGCAAGGATTGTCGAAAGCAAATTATTATCAGAAATAGCATGGACTGCCAAGAGGGAAGATATTATGAATACGAAAGCAATACTCTCCTATGAATCAGTCAGTTAATATTAAGCACATTAAAGAAGGGTGCAACGAAGTAGCAACTAGCAACTAACATGATTGCTTTCAAACCCCACAGCAAGTTTGGCTCCAGAAACAGAAAACTGAAGCGACTGCACACGAGCATTCGCCAGAGAGAAAACAGCTCTGCATTGAGGTCCTTTCATGGGTGGTATATCGTAAACTGTAATTGTATATGATTAGTCAACAATTAAGAAGACTGATACAATAAGTGGTAACTTATACACTGTATAACTCTGAAAGTTTGTCTAGAATCACCTTTCTGTTCAGACTGTGTGACCCAATGAAGCTTTGATTCCTCCACCACGTCAGTCAGGCTGTAAACCCGAACCTAAGGATGTTCGCAAGGTAAACCAATTACTCCGTAAATACAACCATCACTGAACTTAATAGAGATGAGCTTTCCTAAAAACAGGAGAAAAACATTATTACCGTGCCACATTCTGAGCCAACAGCCAAACTCATAACTGATTCGCAGAAGTCTAATGAAGTCGCGCAGATATTTGAACCCACATTTTCAATGCCGCGCACCTGCCAATGTTGACAAAAGTACATTAACCAAACAACATTTCATGTATTCCATTAAAAACAAAAAAAAAAAAAAAAACAAACAAACACAAGAAAGTTATCATCTATGGGTCATCCGGAAATAGTCTCTCTATGTTTTTAACACAAATATTGAATTGCGTTCATCCAAACCCTTTTATCCCACTATAGGCAGAACCATTGAGTCAATATGCTGTCGCCTTGTATTATACCCAAGGTCAGCAAAGATTACAAGTGATGGTTACTAACCTGACCTTCTAAGATGGACACCAGTGAAAATCTTGCATTAGTTACATCCCAGACTCGAACAGATCCATCTCTGTAACCAACTATATATATTTCTGTCTGTGGTTTTTTGTCAGCTGACGAAACTTCACTCTGTGTACCTCCTGTTAACGGCCACTTTGTGCGTTTACCTGGGCTCAGTGTTGAACCAAATGAAGTTATCTACACCAATAAAGAAAATGTTGAGCTGGAAAACTTGTAACTCATTCGTGATTAAGAAGATGTAGAAGTATATGTACCTCTGACAACCACATTGACAGATTTCCATCGTAGGCATGTGAGCTGAGTTTGGTACATGTCATTTGCGGATCAGTAGTAGGAACTGCCACATGAAATTGCACACCAGATGCAGATGACTTTCTCTCATGCTGAGAAGCTAATGAAGACAAAAATTCCATATCATAGAATTGCAAGTCGCCAGGTCTTGTCAACACAAAAAGCCCATCATATTGGCCCTTTGCAGGTGTCCCTGGAGAAGATAAGAAAACCATGTCTGCAAAAGCACTATTCACGGCAAGGTCCACACGGCTAACACTTTTTAAAATTTCCATGGCAGGAGACCATTTCATGCTCACAACCTGAAACAAAATGTAATTAAACTAGAGTTAGACGAGTGACGCCCATGTCAACTTCTCCCACAACAGCTCCCCACTGACTCCACATCGGTTGTCTTAGGGCATGTCTAAATGTATCTTGGACTATTTGTAAGGCTGTAACTGGTCTAGGAACCCTTCCCCCAAGCCCCCACCCCCAACCTGTCACAGAATGTAACTAAACAAAGTTAGATGAGTGACGCCCATGGCAACTTCTCCCACAACAACTCGCCACTGAGGTGGGGGTTTGGGGGAAGGGTTCCTTAGATGAGTGAACCCTTCAATAATCTCGATTGATTGGCATGTCTAAATTTGGCTGTAACTAGTCTGAGGAACACTTCCTCCAAACCCCCACCTCCAAAATAGGCCAAAAAGGGGAAGGGCGATCAAGCAAAATAGAAGATAAAATTAAAACAAATTTCTATTTACACACGAATTACACGTGTCTTTAGGGTTAACAATCACCCAATAGTAGATAGACTCAACAAGATACTATGCTCAACACACGCTCGTATCACGGAAACACAACATAACAAGAATTTTACAAACCATATTGCAATATCACAGTAAAATTTTGCACTGTGAAACCAAAAGCTACTCTAATGAGTGATAACATGGGGAGGTAGATCAAATAGGCAAGTAATCTCTATCCAACTCCACACTTCGCCACTCCCACAGAATAAATGCCTCTGGAATGAGCGACGATTTAGTTTTTCCAAATACAAACTCGTTTAAATTGGGCAGGAAAGAGCAATGACGCTTGGACTTGGAACGGGTGTCAGATTTGGATCCACGAGTCTACATGAAGCACTCTTAACTTACAAATAAAGGGATACACCAGCTCCTTTGCTACTCGTAAAATGATACTCCGTAGATGTAAACTAGAAAATGTTAGTATCTAACCTAAAAATTTAACTTGGAATGAACAGTTTGAGCATCATCCGCACAAAAAAGAAATGCAAAAGGTAATGCAAGAGGTTAATGGTCATCCATAAATGACATAAATAGCGATGATATACCACACATTTTACTTGTTGGTTGTAATTACAATTTCAACAAATAGCTAACGGAAAGAACATAATCTTATAAAATTGAAGTAAATAACAAGAAGACCCAGAACTAGAGAGCAATAATGTGAATAACCAACCGTTATAACTTCTTCAGATCCAATTTCACAGCCACCATAAACGAAAAGCTGGCCACCACAGCTAGTCTGAGATACAATGCTCTCACACCAGTGCATAATAATGACAGGGAGCCTTTTCTCAGATGATGCTAACTGAAGCTTGATAACATCGTTACATGAAACACCCGTTTTGCTACATTTAGATGGAGCTCTCAAATCCCATAGTAATATATCTCCATCTATATATCCAACAGCAAGGATTGAGCCTGTTGAAGAAGCCCAACAGAGAGCACTTATTTCTTTCTCATTCATATCTTCACTCGCATTGTCGAGTGAATCAGCATCTAATTTATGAGGAGAATCATTCAAATGACCCTTAATGCGCAAATCCTTGTCACCCTTAAAGACTACAACCTCAGCTTCAATAAAATCCCATAAGATGATTAAACCATACTGATATGCAATCACTAATCTGCAGATGGCAACAATAGATAAGCATGGAATGAACTTCAAACTTTGCTGAACTATAGCACCAAGATCTTATTTACATATATGTTGTCATTGAGCAACACACAGTAGAACTGTGGTGCTTCTAGTTTGATTAAAATGTGGAGCAAAGCCCAGTTATCAATCACACAAAACTTCTGAAATGACAACCTCGTTCACTGACAGTTGAGACAAGAATTGAGCAGAGAATCACTTGCCTGTCACCAGAATAAGGTTGAGGAAGAATTCCAACAACAGGTTGATCGTTAGGGACAAAGATGCCAGTCTTTTCTGTAAAGCAGACAAATGTCATTACAGTGTCATTCATCGATAGAAGAGCAAATCTAGGACAGCCAATAATCAAAATTTATCGATACAAGCTACCAAAACATTCTCTCACTGATCCTACGCCAATTTTGGCATACACAAAAATTGATTTAATAGATGAATTTGTAATTTCCTTACATGGCAGGTAAACAACAATTGCCTGCAAAAGTATATTCTAGCTAATGAGCAATATAATTTGATAGCCAACAGACTAGGCCCTACCCCAAAAACTTGAGTCCAGAATTCACGTGCAGCATTCATCACAGGAAGCAAACCAAAATTAACAAGGCAGCGGGATGAAAATAGAGTTACCAGCAATTACATGAGGAGAAATACAATATGGCATCTGTATAAGTTTTTCATTTTCAGAATCATACTTTAAAATTGAGAGCACTCCGTACTCATCTCCTACAACCCTGCAAAATTAATCATGACAAAATTTCCATATTACATGAGAAAGATGTGGACTAACAATCATAATAGATCCAACACGGTTATTTAAATCAACTTAGAAAAGGTATTGGTGGTATACATGAATAAGGACCCATAAATTGGAGAAAAGGTAGTTATATTGGACTCCCACTGCAAACTGCACATAAGAGATCTGCTTTCCAAATTCCACACCTGAAACACAGAAGCTCTATATGTTAAGTCACACTGTTGATTTGTACCTGCAGTATAAAAGCAATAGAAGATCCCCTCGAGACGCCAGATCAGGCCAAGCCAGCTAATTAATAAGATTATAATAATCGGAGGATATATTCAGAGACACGAGTATCAGTAACAGTGTACCATCTTTACCCTATAAAATATTTTTATACTGCCAGTACTGTTTGCTCATTAACTGATTGTCTGTCAAGTAAAAGCCATTGCTCCAAACGTGTTGAAGTCCACTCAAAAGTAATTCCATCTAGTTTTTACGACTAAGGATAAGAAACACATGAACAGCTAAACTGCACATCTACAAACCAGCTCATGGAGAAGCGCATAGCGGATAGGAAAAGAGGAGATGGTGCGGCCAAATATATACTTTGTAACTCTTTTCAAATGAAAATTGAAAACAGCCCCATTGCCCATGTCATGGGTGATTTTAAGTAGAGGAACATAGATTTGAACTCAATTTTTGCCAAGTGGTGCTTCAAACGTTCATGAATTATGAGCTCAGAAAACGAAACAATCTTATCACATCCTATATACACCTTTGACCCAAGAAACCATGCGCTCTTCAACTTCATCCTACAGTCCGATACAAGGACAACTGAACGTACCAACATACGCAACAAAGCCCCCACACACTCTTTGCCTTATCACTGTTCTCAATCTATGTTTTTATCTTTTAACACCTAAAGCATTATACAGAATCAAAATAAAGATTAGAAACTATATAATGTAACCAACATCTTACATCTTGCAATCACATACTTGAGTGGATGTCAATTCTCAATGAAAACCCTGATCAGTAGAAACTAAAAGAGCCTGCATTAGACATTATGTACTGACCTGAATATCATTATCATTTAAGACTCCAGCTAAATAACCTTTGTTTCGCAGGAACTGCAAGAAAAAATAAGGATGAGGTAATTCAAAAAGTAATACTACAGTAAACAATGCAAAAGAGTGGCTCTAACTTTGTATAAGTCTTAGCATCTCAGCACAAAGTTCACGGCAAGAGGAAACTTTGACGCAGTAAGTGTCAATGAAAGTACGCAGAAAAAACCACTTGTATATTATCTTCCTTCATGCGTTGAAGGCTCCACAATTAGCATTCAAGGGGGGTTGGGGAGCCGTGGGACTGTGGGGGGTTGTGTGAGCACTGAGCAAAGTGAGTATGAGAGGTTGTCGGGACTCAAATGGGAGAGGGATGAAAGGGACTTTTCAGGAAGGGTAAATTTGGATCAGAAGGGACTGAGGAGGTCAGTGCTTAAATCATATTTCTCATACCTTCAAATATTTGTAGGGCGATTGTTTAGGGGATACAAGAAGACCTTCAATGTTGTTTCCTCCTAGTACTTTGATCCTTCCATCACTGCATATTGGAAGAACAAACAAAACAAGTAATGAATTAAAACAATACTCGTTTGTTCCTAAATGATTTTGATCAGACGACACCAAGGGGGTGACGCCTCCTGGACATATTAAAAAGTTGTATACAATGCATTAGATGCCTCTAGGCTCTAGTACGCAAGGAAAGTTTGGTGGAAGGATGGTTAAGTATGTTAGTTCGATATGTTGGATAATGGTTCAAATCGCAGACTCCCAATTGTGCTTACTAGGCACTGCCGGAGATGATGATGGTATAACACACTAAGCCATCACAAATTAAAATGCTGACCTAGCTCTACATTTTTGTAGCTCCCTTCACAATGTGGCCAACATCCCAATCAATCGAGAATATTGAAACAACGAGACAATTACAGCTTGACAGCTTCCACACAAATGGAGTCAATAATCTAATGAATGAACAGCTTTCATGAACTCTGAATCACGGATATAGCATCATTTTTTTTGGCATCAATCTCAGAAGAGGCATTTTTAAAAGCATTTGTCAGCAATTGACCCAGCAGAAAAAAGGTTGAGCTAGACACACCTCGATGCAGAGCCAAGCGGCACGTAAGATTGTAAGGTAAATGATTAACTTCTACATCATCACATCCAAATTTTGGCTTAATTACAAAAAGCTCTCCATTTTACTACTGACTAATTAAAGCAGCTAACTAATTAATAAAGGAGGGATCATAGAAAATAAAAAACGTGAAGCTAGAAACTCACAGCGTTCCAATGGCCAAAAATTGCTGCATTGGATCAACATCAAGAATGGATGCAGTAATAGGAATGCCAAGATGATAAAGAATTTTCGGATCGAGGTCTTCTTGCCTAAGATTCCCATGACTATCACCTTGCTGCATTAACAATCACACCAACAGCATTAATAATCAACCGTACAGTAGAACAACGTTATTATAACAGCCATACAAACAAAGCAGCCTTGAATCAGACGTAACAATAGAACACCCACAATGACCTTAACCCATTGCCTCCAGGGCTCCTGCATAGACTACGTAGGGGGTAGGACGTATACAGTCTTACATTTGTGCTAACACCGCAATGAAGCTCAAAAGTTAACGTATAACATAATATTCTACACTGAAAAAAAAATAAACCGTAATGTCTTGATGACCCACAGTACGGCTCATCTCATGGCTTCATCCACATCATAGAGTTACTAAAGTCGGAATTACAACTAAAGTTTACTCTGTATTTGATTAGTGACGATAAAATTCTTGGGAATGGCTTTAAGCGTTTAACCTACATCAGATAATCTTCACACGTGAGTGTTCAACATCGATTAGATTGGATAAAATTCCACCATTATACGAACCAAAAGAGTTACTCCTCCTGCTACCAATCGATAATATAGTCAAACCGCATTTATGGATGTGAAGTAGACTATTTCTCTTCCTTGTGAGCACGATATACACCCGTTATACGTTGAATTTCATCAATAACTCCGAACATATTTTCTTCATTGAGATGCTACATATTAACAAAAACCTACATTTCTAGTCTACAAAATTATAACACTAAATCCAAATATACTCCTATTTTTCGCACATCCTACACATTGTAAGAAAAAATGAATATACCACCCGATGTATGTACATATGCCTCAAAGTTGTCGAGTTTTTATACAAAGTTCTCGAGCTATTTCACAAAGTTTTTTTTTTTAGTTTAACAACCATTCCTATAATATCTCAATAACTTTACACCGAAGCTCAACAACTTCGTAATAACACTCAACTAACTTTGTGACAAAACTCAGCAACGTTAAACCGGTTGTATGTACCTACGCCTCAAAGTTGTCGAGTTTTGATACAAAATTGTCAAGCTATTTCACAAAGTTTTTTTTAGCTGAACAATCACTCCTATAATCTCAATAACTTTATATCAAAGCTCAATAACTTCGTAATAACACTCAACAACTTCGTGACAAAACTCAACAACGTTAAATCGCTTGTATAATTCATCTTTTTAACGCATTCTACCTCGGATCAACCCTACGAAAGCAAGCTACATAGCAAATACGTTTATTCTTCAAATAACACACAATCAAACACATAAACCAGCTCAACAACAGGACAAAACAGCTATAACAAACCAAAATCTCAACTATGAACTGAAGTTTCGCCACCGAAAGCTCTCGAAAACGAAATCGACAATCGATTTCCAGTTCAATACAATACAAAACAATATGATACAACAATTTAATTCATATTCTACCAGCAAAATAATAATCTGATCATTCAAAAACGATACGATCATCTAAAATAATAATCGAATAGAGGTAGCGTTTCATAAAACCCTAACTTCCTCAGAAATGCAATTGATTAACATGAAATACAAAAAATTGAAAAAAAAAATTAAAAAAAAAAAAAAAGTAATTACCTGATGATGATG
>JAUEKU010167494.1:0-11570 GCA_032274805.1 Gypsophila paniculata
GATTAGATTATAAAAGAGAATTAGATTATGAGAATAATGAAAAGAGAGATTGAGAATTTTTTGAGAATGAAAATTATAAAGGATTGAGGTGGTATTTATAGAATGAAAAATTAAAAAATAATAAAAAAACAAAAAACAAAAAATGAGAGCCACACACCTACCCACCCATGGTTTTTGTGTCGGCACAAGGTTTTGGCCCGACGGGCTGGGCCGGGTTGACCCGTTGACCGGGCCTTTGACGGGCTGTCAACGGGTCTATGACCGGGTCGGGCTCCAAAAAACGAACCCGAGCCCGGCCCGAGTAAGAGACGGGCCGATTTCGGGGCCAAGCGGGCCGTGCCGGGTCGTAAAAAAATGGGCCGAATGGCGGGCCGGACCGAGCCAACCCGTTTAGATGGGCACCTCTACTTACCTAACATCATATTAAAAATCAAACCAAGCAATAAAATGCTTTACATCATTCAAATTCAACGAGAGATCTGTTTTGTAAACACCATTCATGAGGGAATGAAGTCTTCCAAATTCTTTACCTTATGCTCTATATAACATAAAATATAGTGATATTATATCTTGTTTAATTTGTTTTTCCGAGTAAAATATAGATATCAAACTTTTATAATTTTTGATTATGTATTATTTGGCATGTTTACAATGCAATATAGTCCCTCCTATTATCTAAAATTACAACATATTCCATTTTCGTCTGACACATTGGATCGACGCCGCATAGTCGATTAGGTGTTGACGGTTAAATGAATGTGTCCTTGGATAAAAAGATAAAGTAACTTTGATTATTTAAATCCGACAAAAGAAACTCCAAATGTCTAGGTAGTATGTATAGAAAGTTAAAATATTTACATAATTCCTCTAATGACATCGTACGAGGATCAATTAAGAGACAATTAAAACGATCATTTTAATATATATATTGTGATCACTTGATATTTATTGTCACGTTTTAAAATCTCTAAAAAATGATCGTGATAAACATTAAAATGCTTACTCTTTAGTCATACGATCGCGATAGATGAGAATTGTCAAATTGTCATTTTTAAATTTGTGCCAGGAAAGTAGGGCTAGAGTAAATGCTTTTTCTACAAAGTAAACACCAAAATAAATGATCATTGGTTAGTGACAAATATAAATTTCCAACATTTTCCCAAACATTGGTGGAAGACCAAAAAAGAGAAGCAAACAATGGAGCTAGACACCAAAATAACACCCCAAACGGAGGACACCACCAGCAGCACCATTTCAAATAATGTTCCAGTGGCAGCGGCGCCGAAGGTGGCAGTCGTTGTGTTCCTTTTGAACGGAAATAAGGTCTTGTTGGGCCGCCGTCGTTCCGCCGTTGGTCACTCCACCTTTGCTCTCGCTGGTGGCAACCTTGAGTTTGGTCTCTCCCTCTTTTTGTCTTCTTTCTAATTATATTCTTCAATTTTGTTACGATCATTTATTTACCTATTTTATTTTTATAAAATGTTGATCAGTATGGTTTGCTTATCGTTACTTTCTTTATATGGACTAATCGTTGAATTCAATTGGACTCATTTTTAAGGACCAAAATCCTTTAAGATAGTACACCGGCTGTGTACTTAGGAAAATTCTTAAAAGACCGTCTAATACTTTCATATTGTTAGACGGATTTTTTCTGATACACAAAATTAACTACATTTAGACTTATCGTGACCATAATTTTTGGATATATAATTTTTACTCAATAATGTTCACTCTCAACCTAAACGTGGTCACCTTTTATGCATTAGTAAACTCGTTTTTCACTTTGTTAGTGATAAACGTCTTTTATAAGACTAACTCGTGTACTGAAGTTTAATGCTATATGTCACATAGTTTCTAATCTAGCAGCAACACCACCTAAGGCGTACAGAAAAATGAAAACGTCATATAATAAACAAACGAGCTTGCTTTTGATTCATCAAATCATCGCATTGTTCAGGAGAAAGCTTTGAGGAATGTGCAATCAGAGAAGTGAAGGAAGAAACAGGACTAGAAATTACAAACACAGAGCTACTAACAGTGACCAACAACATATTCCATGATGCACCTAAGCCATTACATTATGTCACCGTCTTCATGCGGGCTGTTCCGGTCGACCCGCTTCAAGCGCCTCAAAACCTGGAGCCCGAGAAGTGTGATGGTTGGGATTGGTATGCTTGGGATGATCTCCCCAAGCCACTGTTTTGGCCTCTTGAGAATATGGTCAATAGCGGGTTCAATCCGTTTCCGGTCTAGTTTAACATCCGTGTAAAATGTACTGTATGAGTTACGATATGAAATTGTGTTGGAAGTTTTTTATTGTGGTTGCTCATTTGACTTGGATGATTGAGTATTGTATTTGAGCTTCCCAAACCACTCTTTTAATTCGGTCTCTTGAGAAATTGGTCGATAGTGATTTCAATTAGTTTTTCGACTAGTTTAACATCTATGTATGCGCACGTTATGAAAATGCATCTGAAGATTTTACAAATTGGATGATTTAAGGGTTGTATTTGAGCTTCTCACGTTGGATGTCATATATGTGCTTGTGGTCGTCGTAATTTTTGTAGGATGAAATTTATTCGAAACTTGTTTGATGTATGAGTTAGACGTTAGCAATTTTTCTGGTAAAAATTGAGCAAATTTTAGATCATTTTGACAAAAATTAAAGCAATTTTGTTCTGTTATTGTTTTATTTCAATAACCTACGACATTGGATAGCTTTGTACGAGTATTGTCTATTTTTTACGAGGGAATTTTAAATGAAATTACTTTTGGCTAAATAAGTTCAGGTCACACGATCTACGACATACCCAAGCATGACGAATCACCTTGCCAATAGGAGGATTGCAGCACCATAAAAAAATCAAAGTATACAATTATTAAAACAAAAAAAAAAACCTCCAAGATTGTGATTGCATGACTTACGACAAATTCAAACAGAACAAGCCCATCGATCCAACAAACAAATCAAATAAAATCAAATATGACACAACATGCCGATCCACCTACCCAAATCCAAATCAAAAAATTTAATCCTCAAACACAAATACACAATCAACGCCCCCAAGTAAAACCGACGACACGATCCAATTTCATTTGACCTAACTTCATCCATATAGTTCGATTCTTATGGAATGACTTGAGAAGTTGTAGAGTCGTACATAATGACGACGCTTGACATCCACAGAATCTAAAACACTCATCTTTATGGAAAGTACACCCCGTACTTGTGAAAGCGGGCAAATCAATCAATTCCTCCTTTAAATTAAATTTCCTTCATTCACTCATTCATTCCTTCATTCCTCTGCTCTCCTTAACTTCACAGGTAGTACTTCTTTTCTTCTTCTTCTTCTTGAACTCTCAAACCCTAATTTTCTCCCCAATTATTCTTCTACTGCAATTATTTCTGTTTCACTTTACTTTGTATTCTTTTGTTTAATTCCTTCAATTTCATATTGGTTCTTGCTAATGCTCCTGTATTTCTGTTTATTTTGCTTATTGTTTGTTTTTCGTGTCGATCGATTTCTGCTGCTTTTTAGGTTGTAGTTTTGCTTTCTGCTTGTTTTAGGTTTTCAGTATAATTGCACGCAATTAAGTAATTTTACTTAGCGTTTACGAATTTGTATCGTTTGTTAATAGCGCGGTTTATGTACACTTTAATTGTATTCTTTTGGTTAATTCCTTCAATTTCATCTTGTTTCTTGCTAATGCTCTAATGTTTTTGTTTATTTGTTTTGTGTTTCTTTTTCGTGTCGATCGATTTCTGCTGATGTTTTAGGATGTAGTTTTTGGTTTCTGCTTGTTTTAGGTTTTCAGTAGTTTACGTGCAATTAAGTCGAGTGATTGGAAATTTTTATGTAGGAATGATCTTTTCGTCTAGTATGTTGTATGTTGAAACTGCAGTTTATGACCTTTATGTACATTTTTATTTACTTGGTGTTTCGATTGATTTCCTCTGCAGTTTAGATTGTAGTTTAGGTTTCTGCTTATTCTAGGTTTTCAGTAAAATTGCATGCAATTAAGTCGAGTAATTGAAATGTTTTATATATGAATGATATTTTAGTCAGTATTTTCTGAACAGAAGCACGTTGAATTGTTGATTGTTAACAGTTACGGAGTATGTACTTGGTGATATATGCTGTTTGAAAGAACCCTGTTATGATACTATATGTGTGCATGTTCTTTCCTGTTGGCCCGCTTAAATTGCTTTTGTTACTCACGTGCCAACTTGGTGGTGTCGCAGATAGTTTCAATTGTTTGGATGCATTTGCTAAGCTCTCTAATGTACATTCGTATTTTAGGGCATAAAACTCAGCAGTAAATTATGGCGTCAGAGGACGTTAGCAACAACCTTCATGGCTCGAGCAATTTAAATGATCTTGGTAGCACAAACTTGTGCGTCAATTCTGATTCCACTGATGTTGTCAACGGATTTGTGAAGGCTGTTGCTCACACTGAGGATGACATCTTCACCATGGAAGATTTGGGACAGCCCAAAGAAGAAAACCAGTGTTCTCATGATACAGATATAGATCTCCGGAAAGCTTCAAGTGGTCAGCCACTAGAGCAGGAATCGGTTGAGGTGGTATCAGTTGATACCACCAAGTGTTTGAGGGATGGTGATGACAGTACAGATATTAATGGAAGTGTTGATGATAACAAAGAAGATGGAATTCATGTGAAGCAGGGTAATTCTCTCAATACGAACACAAACGAATTTATGCTCTTGCAAGGCTCTGTATATTTAATGTTCTATTCTGTTTAGTACTAGACCAGTAAACTTATGTGACTAGCGAAAGCTTTTTAGTGATTGCAATACTTCTTGACCTGTCAATTATAATTCCATATAAAATTTTGAATGCTAATTACAAATGACGAAAAGCCAGTGAGTAGAAGGGAAATGAAGATAAAATTGAATTAAGTTTTGTAGCTTCAATGGGTCGGACCTAGGAATAAACATCTTTGTACCTTTGATGTGGTATGTTGGACTTAATCATCTATATTGTGTTATACTCTGTATGTCATATTTAAGCTCCTCAATTGCTAGTCTCTTATGCTCCGTAGGTGGTAAAAGACTTAAAGAAGAATGCAGTGACATGGAATCGTCCGTCCGTGTGGTTTACAGTTCTTTACCAAGGTTTGTATGGACTTGCCTCTGTGTTTGTTTTTGCATTAGCTTTGATTCTAGCGTTAGGAAACCTTCAAAGGGTATACCAAACTCAATCTTATAATTTTACTTCAGTCGTAGCAAAAGAAAGCTTGAAGAACTTCTAAGTAATTGGTCTGATTGGCATGCCAAGAATTGTGCTCAAGCTGAAGTAAGCTTTGTTTCTCCATTCGCAAAATACATATGCTTGAAATCCTTACATTGTTTATTCATTGGTGTTTCGCACTTTTGCTTCGTTCAGGATACAGCTGATTCATTAGAATCTGGGGAGGAGACTTACTTTCCTGCATTAAATGTTGGTTCAGACAAGCCTTCAACTGTGGTATGCCCTTCCTTTCTTTTGTCTCTATATCTGTATCGTACTTTCCTTCCCTCGATCTTTTAATCTGTGGCCTCCTACCTTTGTGCATTTTTCCTAAGAAAAGGAGAATTTTCATGTTAAGAATTTATGAGATGAAAATTTTGTGCATTTTATTGCTGCCACTTCCTCGTGTGCTTCCATTGACTTCAGCTATGTTTGTTTCTTTTGCAAAACTAACCATCGATTGTTCGCCATGACAAAGAGTTGTTCTTTTCAAACTAACCATCGATTGTGTAATCTTTTTCTCATTAGCATGTGCCGTATGTCGGCAGCACCCAAAACTAAATGATAAAATTACTGATGAACGTTTATTGAAGCAGAATTCTTGGGTGTAAAATCTTAAGTCTCTGTAGACAGCAGTTTGCTATCTGAAATTATCTTACATTTCTTCTTACAGAGTATGAGTGATATATTTTGCATTATTGCTTAGTAGTTTTATGCATTATAAATGTCTAACCAAAATTAGTTTATGAATGTTAGTCCTTTTCAATGGATGTCAACGTTTGCAAAAGGCAGCGCAAAGAGACAGTGACTTGCAACCAGGAAAGCTCACCGTTGTATGATCGTAGTTTTGCTGTTGGATTGGTTTCTAACATTGTTGCTGATGAAGACAGGTAAATTACCTACATTAAGGTCTGACGGGAAGCTACTTATGTCATATAGGTCTTGTTTGTCATTGTTTCTGTGGTTGTATCTTTCGAATCTTCATTTAATTTATCCATGTACATTGCCTGTGGGCTTTGGCATATTCATTGGGTTGTCCATGTATGAAGTTCCTACTTGGAATATTTCCTCTTTTGCTTATAATTTTAGTTTTACCTAACTTGCATTTCCATGCATCTCATCGGTTTCGTTATGTCGACATGATATTTACGTGATCTGAGGGTGTAAGATTTTTGGTGGAATTATAACATGCTTTGATAATCTGTGGATTAACTGCTATATGTAATGAGAAACTGAAATTGTGCTCCTGGCTGTAGTGGTGTAGATTTACGTGAAGCTCCGCGTTGCTTCAACTGTGGTTCATATAATCATCCTCTCAGTGGATGTACAAAGCCTATTAATAAGTCCGCCGTCAACAGTGCTCGGAAAGAATTTCAGAGCAAGAAGAATCAGAATGGCAGCCCGCGTGTTCCAACCCGTTACTACCAGGATTCTCCTTGTGGGAAGTACAATGGGCTTGTACCAGGTGCTCTTTCAGCTGAAACGAGGAAGCTAATGGGTCTAGGGGTAAGAAGCCTATTATTCCTGCTTAATGTTTTGTTTCTTAATTACCTCGGTAATAATTTTCTTTCTGAATTGTCTGCTTTTGGTAGATGTGTAAAACGAACAAAAATTTATGCAGCCTCTCACTGACCATTAACTTTTGCTAGTTGCTACCCTTTGTACTAGTTTGTGCATGGTGACTGAAATTGTTGCCGTTGCTTGCCAACGTGCTACAAACAGCCGCTCACGTTTCCATCTGACAAGTATAGTATCACTATGTAATACGGAGTAGTGTCTAATTTGTAGCTGAATGGGTATTGTTAAAACTTAAAAGTACACTTTGTTATTGCATTTTAGATATTCACATGATTGTGAGCTTCAGTTATGTTGTTCACTTGATATCGCTTTGTTTTAATTCAAGATAATAACCGTGTTTGCCGTCATCATTAACCTATATCTGCTAACTGTTTTATTTGTCTGTTAATTATGAATGCTAAGAGTGGAGTATCAATTCTCTTACATAACAGTGTATTTCTTTCGACTCTTTTTGTGTTCTAAATTAACATGATATGTGCTATGTGTATCAGGAGCTTGATCCACCCCCGTGGCTTAATAAGATGCGTGAACTGGGGTACCCTCCAGGATATTTAGGTAAGTCGATCTTCCTCTAGTCTATATACAATGATCTACCTATTAGGTACCGCTGCTTTGCTTGTGCTTGGGATGATGAAAAATCTCAAGTTGAATTCATAGATTGTAAAGGAAACTTCCTTATTTCTTCCAAATCCTTTTTTAACCAGATCTAGAAGAAGAGGACCAACCTTCAGGAATAGCTATCTTTGGTGATGATGAAATTCAAATTGGGGATGTGAGAAATGATCGCCCATTAGGTCCACAAAAAATGCAAAAGAAAATGATGATAGATTTTCCTGGAATAAATGCTCCTATTCCTAAAAATGCTGACCAGAATCTTTGGGCAATACCCAGGGATCCAGTCATTCCCAATTTTTCCCAGAACCGACTAGATGATCGATGGAATTTCACCCAAGACCCCATCGCCATTAGGAATTTCCAGGGAGCGCTCGCGCTTAGGAATTATTTTGATAGACCATCTCCGTCCTTTGGTTTGGGATCTCCTCCAGCCTCTCCACACCCATATTACTATCCAAGTGAGCCGTTCAGCCCAGGTGTCCCGATTCCTGGTAGTCCGCATAATGGGAGACCGTTTTTGCATTATAATTATAATCATGGTAGTCTCTGATGTCGTCCATGCCCTTCCTTTGGTTTTCGTCTGGATTAAGTTAGGTTAGGCCTTAATTTGGAGGAACAAGGGATCAACGGTCCTTAAAAGCTGCTACCTTTACAATTTAAATCCTAACCTCCATTTTCTGATGTCAGACCAATTTCTTCTTTGATTTGTAGCATAATGTACCGATATCTAGTAGGATTCCGGAGACGATGATAGATTATTTGGTTGTCAAGTGACAGAGGAGTCTAGCGCTAGATACCCCTAGGCCCTATCTATGTGATGTCTGTTTTCCATTGATGTTTTCTTTTTTCGGACTGCTATTTGTTTAATCAACCGTCACTAAAGTCATCGTCATTTTTTAAGTAATTTATTTTATGTTAAAATTTGTTTGTGGTCCACAGTCCACACTAATTGTGTTCACCCAGAACTGCTTAAATAACAGCTTTCTGGTGGGTTGGTACTTAATCTGTTGTTAGGTTATCTGTTAAGTAGCTCAGGTCACATTATGTGTATTATATGTATGACCTTTATTTACTTAATTTTAGGTTGGTCAGATTAGCTGAAATAAATATAGAGAGGTTGACCTTAATTACGTATTGCTCGTCGGTATGATGGCGACACTGACCGACTGACGTAATTGCATTGTCATAGATTTCTGCCTTTTTCATAAATTTTTTTTAGTGAAGTTTAAGGTTTTCTGGATTTTCGTTTGGGCAATGTCTCTGGGTTCTAATGTGAATTTATCAAGGGTATTTCGTTTCATATGAGCTTTAAATGACGTGAAACAACCTGGCGATCTAAAGCTGTTGTTGGAATAATATAAAGTCTGTGACTTTTAAGAATTGACAAAATTCTTGTTTAAGACGGATCCATTCTTGCAAAATATTTAAATACGGTAAAAAACAATTTTTAAGAATTTGTGAGCTTAATATTAAGTTTTTGATTCCGAGCTGTTAAGGAGCTTAATTCTTACCTCTGTTGACCTTGTTTAGACGCAATACTTCTTCCATCTCACTTGTGTCTCATTCATATTTTTTACTTCCAAACTTATTGTATTTTTTCTATTTTTGTTAAGAGATGTGGCAAGGTAAACTCCCCACTTTGTTACTTTTTTAATACGAGTACTCCGTACTAATTAGTACAGTAAGAACTAAGAAGATATCATCTATCTACAAAACTGAAAAACTAATTTAAAAGAAATTGGTGAAAGATTTTTTTATTTGTTTTTTTTTTTTCGATTTTGCCTTTAAATTTAACAAAAAAAGTTTTCATGAGAGGTTACAATTTACGCTGATCTTTGAAAAGAATTGGTAAAGTAATTATTACATGTCCAACTCGTCACTCTTTGAAAAAAAGATTGTACAACCGGTTGTATTACAACCATCATTCATTTAGTCCCATTTTTTTTTTGGCAATTTTACTCATTTAGCTTCATTTTTAGATTTATCTATTTTTTCATTGAAAATTACCAAAATAATACTACTTTTTCACAATTTTTTATACACAAAACTTACATATTATTTGAAAATATCATTATACTTTCACTTTTTTCCATTTTTTTCCACTTTTTTAAAATTCGTGCCAAACTCTTATGAGACTTTATGAATGAAATGGAGGAAGTATTGCTTTTTATTTTTTTAGTGCTTGAATATCTTGCCATACATAGTACAAAGTACTCCAATTTGTCTTTACACCTATTTATGGAGTAATTGCCAAACATGCATTATTTAACTTACATCAACCCCACCTAATAAAAGTCAACAAATTTCCTATCTTTGCTCCACTCATGCTCTCGACATTGGACTTAGTTTTCACGTATTTGACAAATAATGAATGTTAGTCCTTTGATTCAATTCCTCTATTTCCATCAATAAGTCCACTGATGTAGGACCATTTATCTTTTCATAAGTCCTACAGAGTATTGCCCTGTATTGGAAAAAAAAAATTTATTGGATACAAAGTTTAAAAATTTTAACTGTATGAATGTGGTTTTAATATACAGTGATTTCAAACAAGAATTTGTCTAGGATTAAAGCGCCCACTAGGTCGTCGTCTATTTTTTTAATTTTATTTTTTCTTTATGCTATCTCTTCAATACTTCCTCTGAGGGAGTCCCTTTTAAGTAGCGGAGATGACCCGAATTCAATTACTATATGTAACAATAACGAGCATTGTTGTGGATAGTTTTAACCTGATCATCTCATAGGCTTATAAACTAGAGAGTAACATATTTGTCATTTTAATTTATCATTAAAGATAGCAGAATATATATGATTTTTTTTAATCACACCTTGAGGATAGAAGGTTTGAGAGACTTTCGAAAAGCGATTGTTTTTCTCATGTAATGATCGTGTCGATGAATGGTTATACACATGACAGAGTACATATACTGATATAAGTAGGAAATTAGACATGGCATAAGTATAGTGAATCTACTTGTGTGAACAATTTCTGCTCTACTGTAAACGATCAAGCTCATGCTCTGGATACAGCCAACCAAGACCATACATACATAAAGCGTGATTCTGTAAAGTTTGGAGTTTATGATTAAAGAAGAAAAAAAGAACATTTTGGCGTCCTAAAAGCCTCTTATCCTTTACCAAAGTGCCCACAAAGTCAGAAAAAACGCCGACCTAATCCAAGGAAATTAGCTTCTGTATAACTGTATGATAGTGCTGTTTAGGGTCATTAAGATGAGGAAAACAAGGAAAAAGCAAAATATTAATGTCATGAGATTGTCCAATGGTAAGATGGCCTCTATTGTCTACGAAGTTTATAAGGTGACTTGTTTCAAAGGGAACTTATGGAGTAAATATATTGATTGTTATTATGATATCGTATCTCTTTAATTAGTGTGACAGAAGATATGGCTGATAAAAAAAATCGTATAAAATAAAAGAATCATTTTATATGCGAATAATGATTATGACAAAATTCACTTATATTAAATTTCCTGAAAAACAATCTCCTCACCAATCCGCATTTATTTTTTCTGTAAATTGATAGTATAAGGATTGTCCATATATATGAGCGAGAAATAATCTATAATTTGAATTAGCACAAAAAATGAAATCCGAAAAAAAATGTAAAAAAATAGATGAATGATTTTGGAATGAGTAAGAATAGATGCAAGCAAGCGAAGATGAGTGGGTAAGTGTATCATGGAGATACGTGCGTTGGTGTTTGATGAAGGTGGGGCTAAATAAGTGTACTAGATTTGTCTTGGGTAGTCATTTAGGGGGAACAATATTGGTAGGCTCGTGGGCTTTTTAAGTCCTCTTGGTGGGTACGGTTTTGGTAGTGTCCTTTACCTGCTCTTTTGCTCCTTTTTTTCTAGGCTCTTCCCCACCTTTCACTTTTTACTATCCCTTTTTTACCTTCTACAACTTCATTTGAGCAAGCCTATTTCTATTTGTAACTAGTGTCGGGAGTATACATATGAGCGTACACATATATTCCCTCCATTCATATCCAACTTGGGCATGATGTCATGGCACACATGCCAACGCAGATTTTACAACGTTAATATCTTTAGTTGCACATTATAAAAAATTATATAAATTTGATATTAATATTGTATTTAAGAA
>JAUEKU010167505.1:300-11569 GCA_032274805.1 Gypsophila paniculata
CGTTTTGCTACCTCTACAGTCAGAGTTGGTTTTCGTTGGGATTCACAATAATTGAGTTTTGTTAGGTTAGTGAATTACCTCGTATCGAGTCCGTTTTACCTCTACTCACTACATCTATCCATTCATTAAATTTTCTGCACCATTATTTATTTAATCCTACTTATATATAACGAGTGTATACTTACGGAGTACAATGAAATTATGTAAACCAAAATACATCAAATACTATGTTGCACATAATTTGTACTCGTACACTTATGCTTGACCTTTCTCTTTTTAAAATCTGCCTTTTGGCCTTTAACGGCTCTACTTTTAATCAGCAACCTCAAAGACTAATTAAAGGTGAAAAATGTCCCCGTTATGTTACTTTTGACAAAAAGGCTCAACGTAATTATGGTTTATATATGTACTTATTGTCTCTAATCATAGTAAAACGGCTATGTTTTTGCAACTGTGTAATACCTCGCACTAATATAACGAGACTAATACGGAGTATAACAATGTTAATTTTTTACATCTTACAATAAATTATTATTTTTTTTATCAGAATTACAATAAATTATTCGTATTTTAATTGTACCTTATACTGTATCTTGATAATATATATATTCTGTATGGGTTTGGTAGTATTTTTCTTGACATTCGTTAGTCATTCATTAATCATGAGAATTTTTCAATTTCCAATATAACAATATTATACTTGCATTTGTTAGTCATTAATCATGAGTATTATTTTCTAACATGTGCAAATGTACTTAGTGAATACATGTTAAAAATTATTTATTTTAAATTATAAATAATTTCATATTAATTTACTTCAACTTTCTCATTAAACTTTTAAGTGATGTCCGTAAATATTTTACCTGATATAATACTGAGTAACTATTTTTATGAAGTAATCATTCTACTTTTTAGTACCCATATGTACAAGCTAGTATATGTTTTAATAAAGTAATCAAACCTTTTTTTCCTAAAATTACTTTTGACAAAATAAATTCAATAAACATCAATTATATACTACATTGTTTATACTGCTAAATAATCAATTGAACAGGGAAACACGGCACATAATCAGTATAATTAGGTTAAATTGTATCACAAAAATAGCAATATATACACAGTTGACAAATTAAATTTGTCAACAAATACACATCTAATTGTATTAAACCAGCTGTATATATCTAAGGAAGCTACATGGCAAACACATCATCATTAATTAATTAATATCACTACTTAGAGCATTGTCGGCGTGATTTTATCATCACCTTCTTCTTAGATCTCTCTTGTCAGATTTTTATTTTTTTTAGTGTAAAATCGATTTAAAATTTTAATCATTAGTTTAAATTTTTAATTGAGATGATTTTTTTTAGTATAGTATCAAAATTAACATATATGATCGAGATCAAGTGATTAATTTAATCAATAACAACCGTGATAATCAAGTAGTCATATTTTAATTCTAGATATATCGTTAACTCATCGTATGTATATAACGATTTTATTAGAGGAGTATCCTAAAAACATTACTTCTAAATTGTTACAAATCTCTTAAGTGTAGCCCAATTTATTAAGACTAAGCCTTGGACCCATATTAATCGATACATCAATGTTCGAAAACTCAAATATATACGACGAGTGTAAGCGCATTATGCAAAAATTTTAAAATGTGTACTTTTATTGTTTACTCATTTTTATTATGTGCGTACATCGGTCCCATACAAGACTCGCCGTGTGATAACTGCTAATGCCGTAGTGATTTGGTAATCAAAATAGATACCCATGATTAAACTCACATTGGCTGCCAAAACAACCCCACGCCAGTAGATGGGCCGAGTGGCCCGTATTCAATGCTTCTCTTTATTTTGTGTCAGAATTTTCGTGCATTTTTTTGTTTTCTTGACTTGATTTCTCGTATAATCATTGTAGGTTACTTATCATGATTTTTGTATCTTCTTTACATATTTTCCCCCATTTTTTTTGTTACTATATCATCTCTAATATCATGTGAGGGAGAATAATTTGAAAAGTGAGAGTATTACATAATCAATATTTGGTAATCAACGTCTTTTTCATCCCCATCTCCAATTTCGTGAAACTTAGATTCGAGAATTTGAAATTTATATGTGTCAAGCAAATACTCCGTATAAACTATAAACACAGCCATAAGGGTTGATTGAACGACTCAGAATGAGGTCCAATGTTGTCTAAGAGGTTGTCATGTTCAACTCTTAGAATCGGAACAAACACAATAACGCCTCAAATGCAAGCGATATTATTAATTGATATATTCTCAATTTGTAGGTTTTGATCTCATCGGGAGTAATGTACGACGATAATAAACAGCACCTCCACATAAAAGAGCACCAAGTTTTCAAATTCCTTAGGACGACCCTAGTGAGCCATATTTACTCGATTTCACTATTTGACATTTATTTTAAATCGGAACTCGGTCGATCCGCTTATGCCCGAGTATTACGTTGGGTTTATGTTGGATTGATTATTAATCGTGTGAGTCTCTTGTCAGATTTCGCTGGTTCTATTACATTTGCCCAATTGCCCATAAACATCGACATTTGTGATTTTGCAAAGGTGTAAACGTGTAATGTAACGTGAACATGACACATTCATTAATTGCATTACATAACACAAATTCTAAATCATTTTTTGGTCCATGATGAAACGTAAGGTTGAATACAAGTATACGACGTGAGTATTGATAATCAAATTTGAAACACCCATCTAAGATTACGACTACGAAGTATTGTTTGGTTGGAGTCCCAGGATTGATTTTATACTCTAACACGCCCCCTCACACGAATGCCCACTTGAAAGAGAGGGGTGATGAGATTCGAACCAGTGACCTCTCGGTCATTCTGGCTCTGATACCATGTCAAGTGACCATCTCAATCAAAACTTTAAGATGATTGTTGGAGTCTCAGATTGATTTTATACTCTAACATGGCGTTATGTTGACTTTCTACATCTACTTAGCAAATACTCCCTTCAATTCATCTCAAATATTTTTAGTCGTTTTTTCACACTTGATGAGACACATCTTATAATATTGATATTTTCAACTACACATTATAAAAAAAAAATTATAAAAATTTAGATTTCTATTATGCGCATAAACACGTATTAAACAAGATATTGTATAATTATATTTTCACTTATATTCATCTAATTCTTTATATTTTGCATTTTGAAAAATTCATCATTTTCATTACATTTTTCATTTTGAAAAAAAAATTACTAAAATTATAGTCAAATTAGTACATAGTCAAATAAGGTATCTGATTTGGAATGTCACACACTACCACTTGATCCGTCTTAAAATTTAAAACCAATATGGCAATATAACCGTCTTAAATAAGAATTTGTCAATCGGAAAAATGGAAAGTAAGACGGGTCAATACTCAAATACTCCGTGAATCCGTGTGTATATATATATATATACACAACTAACACACACCTCCCAAGACACGAGAGTACATAGAGAGAGTGTGAGTAGTGAGAAGTAGTGCGCAAACTGTGGTCACATTAAAGTACTACGTACTCTCCTTCATTCTTCTTCACCATCACACCTACACCACAACAACTACAACATCACTCTTCTTCACTCTCTCTTCTTTCTTCATGTGTTAAAACAGAGTAGTTGTAGTAGTAGTAGTAATAAGTGATCACAATGTTAAACTCCTCAATGTTACTTTTGTTAATACTAACATTGTTACTCAATAGTATTAATTTAATGCAATGTAGTGTGACTTATGATAGAAAGTCTCTAATTATTAACGGCCATAGAAAGATCATCATTTCTGGCTCTATACATTATCCTAGAAGCACCCCTGAGGTAATGTCGTGTTTTTACGACCACACTCGACAGTTTATGTTAGTCGATCTCAAATGATTTTTTTTTTATTTTTGGTCGGTGGTGTGTAGATGTGGGAAGATTTGATAATGAAGGCCAAAGAAGGAGGGCTTGATTGTATTGACACCTATGTGTTTTGGAATGTCCATGAGCCTTCCCCTGGCATTGTATGTTACTCTTTTTTATGATCGTATTCACTGAATTTGCAACATTTCTATAGTCGATTCATTATTGTTTGCTTCATTTCTTGATGTTATTTGATTATTTCTATTTACTCAACTAATCCATATTTGTTTAAGTATGATTTTTTTTTAGGAAAGTCATTCATTAATCAAGCGTCAAACGATACTTACAATGAGTAGAGTATTTGTTAAGTGTATTAAATTGGATCAGTATGTCTTTTTTTCGTAAGAGTAGGCACGAGGCTATTATAATCAATGGGATTGGGATTTGAATCGGGAACTTATCGTCCACAATAGCTCTATCCTTATTAAAGGTGGAGTTAGGGGGATTGGCAGGGGAGATTGATCGAAAATTTCAAAAAAAAAAAAATAAAAATAAAATAGTTTACCTTATTTCATCAGTACTTAACTCCTCTCGAAAAATAAAATAAAATAAAATAGTTTACCTAATTCCTAAACTATAAGGTTGACTATGCCACAAATCCGAACCACTAGACTAAGACATGTTCAATAATTTGGACTCGTATACGTACTTATTTTATAATGTGGGTGTAAAATGGTTGCAGTATAATTTTGAAGGAAGAAATGATTTGGTGAGATTCTTGAAGATAGTACAGAAAGCAGGGCTATATGCTCACCTTAGACTTGGGCCTTATGTTTGTGCTGAGTGGAATTTTGGGTACTCTCACTTCTCTCTGTCTCCTCTTTTTCCCTTTTTTGTTTCACATATCTAGTGATTTGGTTGGGTTTGTTAATATTCCATGTTCCCGTCGTTTGTTTACCTTATCTATTTTGAAAATGAGTGTCAACTGATCGCTCTAGTCACTTTTAGCTATTTACTTTTGCGCAATGATCAATGTGGGGAACGAGATTCATATCGCCTATTGATTTTAAGTGAACGAGATTCATTTTGGAAAATGGAAAGGTAAATAAACGACTGAACCGAAGAAATTGGTTGGTTCCTTGGGATCAAAGGACTAGGATATGAGATTGAATGGATCAATTGATGGAATAACTGATGGAGCTTTTGTGTTTGTGTAGTGGGTTTCCTGTATGGCTGAAGTATGTTCCGGGCATCAGCTTCAGAACTGATAATGAACCTTTCAAGGTCTGGTAATCCGACATTTTAAAGCTTTCTCGCAAAAAAGTACAGTATAAATTAGCAATGTAATATGAATTTTGTATGCAATTTGTATGTTGCACTAAAAAAGATCAAGAAAATTGATTCGAAGTGTACTATGCTAATCTACAGATGGCAATGCAAGGATTTACCGAAAAGATAGTTAGCTTGCTGAAGAGCCATAACCTATACCAGTCTCAGGGTGGACCGGTTATTTTGTCTCAGGTGAGAATCCTGAACCATGAGATCTTCGTTTCGTAGCCATTTTACATATGAAGTATGAGGCAACTTTAGGGATCTTTTGTCGTTCAAATAAATTTGGAATTTGGGGCGCTATTATATGTCGAATTTGTGTTTCCCTTCCCCGTCGCAGTACTCTTTTCAGTCTGCCATTGAAAACGCAGCATTATATCTTTATTGCCAGCAATTTATGCCAGTAACAATCTGAAATCATGGTTTTGGGTCCGTTCTTCTAGATTGAGAATGAGTATGGAAATCTAAGAAAGCGTTTTGGCCAAGAGGGATATAACTATATGAGCTGGGCTGCGAAGATGGCGGTCAACACGCAGACAGGTGTTCCGTGGACGATGTGCAAGGATATTGACACTCCTGATCCTGTGGTAAGGACCTTCTCACATTATACAACTTCAGATCACGGTTTAGTTATGGTCAATTTTATCTAATTACAATTGCTGTAAATCAGATTTAGCTGTACATGGATGTAATCACTTTGTACAGTAGTGTTCATTTGATGTTATTCATTTTCCTCTGACGCAGATTAACACGTGCAATGGCTTTTACTGTCATCAATTTACACCCAACAGACCATATAAACCGAAACTATGGACAGAGGCTTGGAGTGGCTGGTAATGTTTTTTTCGAGGAATGACTTGTTTCCTAAATCCTTTTTTCTTGCCTGTAATATTGAAGGGAGTTTCTGGACGTGTGAATTCCGAGCAGGTTCACTGAGTTTGGTAAGTCTACCTCTCAAAGACCAGTACAGGATTTGGCTTTTGCAGTCGCACGATTTATACAGACCGGAGGATCATTGGTGAACTACTACATGGTATGTTACTACTTACTAGGAAAGCGGAATTTCTTTCTTTCTTGGAGTCGCTGTCACTTTCTTCCTTTTTTTTTTTGTGAATCTTACACTTCTGATATCTAATGTCTTATCATGTGAATTAGTTCCATGGTGGGACAAACTTTGGACGAACTGCTGGCGGTCCTTTCATCACTACCAGCTATGACTACGATGCTCCTATTGATGAATATGGTAAATGTCAAATTTATGATCATTGTGACAGCTTTTTACCAGTTTGAATTTATCTTAGTCTTCATACTTATTCAAGGCTTCAACTTTATAATCGATAATAAAGGTTTTCTAAAGTTTAACGCAGTACGATGAAGTTATTTTCGGTAGCCTAATGTCTACCTGCAGGTCTGATAAGGCAAGAAAAATACGGTCATTTGAAGGAACTTCACAAAGCGATAAAGTTATGTGAACCTGCTTTAGTTTCAGCTGATCCTATCGTCACCGAATTGGGCCCTCGTCAACAGGTTTCATATCTACTGAGCAGCTACCGGCAAGTTTTTAAGCGACATTAAGTATATGCAATCTCGACTGACATGAATTTCTCTTATTACTGTTTAGGCTCATGTGTTTTATCCAGCCAAGGGAAACTGTGCTGCCTTTCTATCAAATTACGATCCCGACTCTGGCGTGAAAGTTTTATTTAATAATAAACACTATAACCTGCCTCCATGGTCCATTAGCATCCTTCCTGATTGCAAGAATGTAGCATTCAACACTGCAAAAGTACGTATTCCATGGGCCCCTTCAGTCATTCCGAAAGGGTTAAATTATCACATCAAATTATTACAGTCCTTGTAGACTTGTGCGTGCCCCAGGGTGATGAATTAGTGAGATTTTGACTATTTTGTTAAATATACGATATAAGGTGGGGGAGCAAACATCGCACATGGAAATGATGAGAAGCAACGCCAATATATATCCATGGGAAAGTTACAATGAAGATGTATCTGCCATATACAGTGGATCAACTATGTCCGCTTTTGGCCTTCTTGAGCAGATTAATATTACTAGGGATAGTACAGACTATCTTTGGTACAAAATTAGGTAGAAACGATAATTCTTACCCTACTTTAGTCATTAAGTCCAGAATACGGATTATAAGATTAAGCCTCGACATGACAGTATAATTTACTCGTTTTTCTATATGTTGGTTCTTTGACAGGATTCATGTTAACCCATCAGAGTCTTTCTTCCACGGAGGAAAACTACCCACACTCATAGTGGAATCTACCGGGCATGCTGTTCATGCCTTTATAAACGGGCAGCCTATTGGTATTATATTGCTTATTTTGACTTGACGCCTTCTTCCGGACAATTTATTTTTTCATCTAAGGATCTTTTTTTACTAACTCAGTATCGTATAATCGTTCGTAGGATCTGCGTTTGGAGCAAGAAAGGCGAGAAGGTTCACCTTCATTAGAAAAGTTAAGCTGCAGCCTGGAACAAACAGAATCGTCCTGCTGAGCGTAGCAGTTGGTTTACCAGTAAGCATTGTCCTGGCTTTTGGCATGTATACTAAATTTCTTTTATTCTTTATGTTATTCTCACACAATTTATGTTTTTCTGAAGAATGTTGGAAGTCATTACGAGAATTGGAACACGGGAATTATGGGTCCTGTTGTACTCGAAGGTTTTAATAAAGGGAGGCTGGACTTATCTCGGAAGAGGTGGACTTACCAGGTAGTCAAATGTGAAAGCCAGTTAGTACCCTTTTAATGTCTTTTTCTACCCAACGCAATTTCCGAAAAATATGTGCTGCTTATGAACAGGTTGGTCTAAAGGGGGAGTTCATGAATCTCGCCTCTCCGAATAGCGTATCCATGGTGGATTGGATGGACAGTAAAATAGCAGTAAAAAAGAAGCAACCTCTTGTGTGGCACAAGGTATTACTCCGTAGATAGGAAGCAATCCTTTTTCGCTTGTCCTACTATTTATCTCCTTATCAGGGCTACAAGCCTACAAATGAATTACTCCGTAATGAACCAGCCCTAACCGTTGGTCACTGCAAAAACTGCAGGCTTACTTTGATGCACCCAAAGGAAATGAGCCACTAGGTGTGGACATGAAAAGCATGGGAAAGGGTCAGGTGTGGATCAATGGGATAAGTATCGGCAGATATTGGACAACAGTTGCTCAGGGTGAATGCAACGGTTGCAGCTATGCCGGGAGATTTCAACCGCCCAAGTGCCAAGTAGGATGTGGCAAGCCCTCTCAGAGATGGTACGTCAATTATTCGTTTGCCTCAATTCGGAAAATATATCAAAGCAACCTAGTGTGACAAAGACTCCAACCCCTTGCAATGTAAGGGGATTGGATGTACGTATGTTATTATATTTGTTTTCGGATGATTTACCATGGAGATTTTGTTGACAATCGCATGGACTGACTGTCACTAATGACTTAAAGAGTCATTTTGCTAGGTTTTCATATTCCAAAACCAGAGGTTGTGTGTTTTATCATCTAAACTGCTAATCTTTGATAATTCAGGTATCACGTGCCTCGGTCCTGGCTGAGACCTAAGAGAAATCTGATTGTAGTATTTGAGGAAATGGGAGGAGATCCAACCAAAATCTCTGTTGGGAAAAGATCAGTGAGCTCCGTTTGTGCGCAGGTATCTGAGTACCATCCAAGCATTAAGAGCTGGCATCTTACTGCCAAAAGTGCTGGTAGAACTCGAGAATCTCGCACCAAATCCAAACTCCACTTGCACTGTGCATCCAACCAGTACATTTCTTCCATCACATTTGCTAGCTTCGGAACACCTACCGGAACTTGTGGTAGATATAAGCAAGGGAAATGCCATGCTCCTACCTCATATTCAGTCTTACGAAAGGTACAATATTTCACTTCTTTCGTATCCTCCGATTTCTGATCCCGTCAAACACTTTTCTAAGTGTAACATTTTCCTTCGTGATCTGTCATCAGAGATGCATAGGGAAACAGAAATGTGCAGTGGCAATAACTAACAGAAACTTCGGGAACGACCCTTGTCCGGATGTGTTGAAACGACTATCAGTCGAAGCAGTATGTACCTTCGCGATTTCTACCATGGCTAACCAAACAAGTATATACATAATTGATCACAATGTCGATAAATTGTAACTACAAGCAATCTCCGAGTGTAACCATATCAAACAGGTAAAGTCATAGCTACCTAAAGCAGTGTGTCAGTAGCAAAATTATAGCAGTTTAATAGTTTGTTTAGTTTTTCTTCTGTAAGTAGTAGTTTTGTCCCAAGTTTAGCATGTATGCAGAGATTAAAGAGTGCATTAGTTGTTCCACGATGATTCCGTGGTTAACGAACAGACGAAACCTAAGCCTTCAAACAAAGGCCAGGAAAGTACTATTTATCAGTGTAATAGATTATTCATTATTGGTGTGATTTCTTCGATCTTCATTACGATTTAGGGTGTCGAGATGAGTAGCCAAACACGTAATGTAAATACATGAAGAGGCCCTAGATATATCCTTTGATAACAAAAGCAAATACAATCGGTTGGTCTTCTACGAGAACGCTACGCTAAGTGGCATAGCCATGATAAATATCCCAGCATGCTCTCTTGTCCATGATATCCTGAACGTACTACAATCCCAGCCCAAACTAATATGTGGGCCCTGCCTTCGACCCCTGCTCAATTTGCTTAATCGCCTGTCTGTGGGGTCATGAAATCAATGCTAGACCCGGTCCACCTCCGATTCAAATCTGAATTTAATCACGTTTGATGCGAAGATGTTGAAAAAAAGAATGCCAGAAAAAAGATGTTGGGTGTTTCACCTTGTTAGGATTGTAAGTAGGTGTTATAAAATCAACTCAATCAAAAGTTTAAGTTAATAGTTGAAGTTTCATGAGATACATTATACTCTACCATTCCTCCTTACATGAACGACCTTCGAGTTCTTGACCCTTTGGTCATGCTGATTCTAAGAGTCTGATATCATATCAAAAAATCATCTACAACGAGAGTTTAAACTGATGATTGAACTCGTATCCCTCATTTTATACTCCCAACAGTAGGGACCAAGAGTACAACAGTAAAGTAAAGAAAGTAAGCAAAGAGTAAGAAAAGGACGAGTCTAAATAAAGAACAAGTTATCCTATAAGTAGTACCTTAGACTTAAATTCATTTTGTCAATTAATAAGTGAGGAAGCCTTATATAAACAAGCCAAATACAATACAACACTCTGCTACTCTCTGTAAACACTTGTCCATTTGCCTACATTCTATGCAGAAATTGTCAAGAGAACTGTTCACCAAAAGTTCAAGTGTTTCGGTAGTATCAATCGGGGGGGAGCAATTGCTATTGTAGATGTTTGCAGAGTTTATGGACCACGGGTGAGGCCCATTTTGAGTTTTCAATCGGACGGGTTGGGACCGTTTGGTTTGAGGCGTTTCGTTATATTAGGTATGGACTTATTTGATCGAGTGAGTGTATGTTGAGTCCACTGCAGTTGATTTACAGAAACAAGCAAGACAGACAAGACAAATCAACACGTTGAGTGAAGTTTCATGACTTCATTCTTGAACCAATTGACAAACATGTCCATTCACTATTAATGTTAAAGTATAAGAACCTATTATGCAACCTCAACCATTACCTTTTAGATTTTGGTTGGGTTGGTTTCTAATATGGTATCATAACCTCATGCGTGCATGACATCTCAAATTCGATTCCAGGAAAGTACGCCTTGCAATACAATTGACAAAGTCCTGTGCCTAGTTAGTCACGTTTGACGCTTACGAGTCTCAGCGTGAAGGTGCTAGTTAAGGTAAAAGAACCTAATTATCGGACCAAGGTAGTCATGAGTGATGAGGGCTGTTCATGGGCAGGTCGGCCCGTAAGCCCGACCCACCCGGCCCGCTAAATAAATTGGCTTGGACACAAGAATTTCACAAATGGGCGGTTAATGAACAAGCAAAACTAGGCCCGCTAAATAAATGAGCGGGTACTGGATTAACTTAAAAGTCCATCGGGGGCCTGCTAAGCCCGCAAAACTATGAACT
>JAUEKU010167516.1:0-11566 GCA_032274805.1 Gypsophila paniculata
GGGACGATGTCGCATTAAAGAGAATTCCGCTGCTTTATCATTTTTAATTCGCTTCCGCAAAGACTTTATTATTATTGTTTCGATTTTGTAAGACATTGTTATTATTAATAAAGATCCCATGTGACATTGATTCACTGTTTATGTTACTCATAATGTGATATCCCGAGTTTGAGAATTCGGGGTGTTACAAAAAATACGGGATATTACAATAAATAATCTGTATGAATGTTATGTTGTAATACTTCTGTTGTGGGATTAAACTATGTGTTATAATCGCTTTACATGTTATGTATGAATTATGTATGACTCATATGCTTATGTGTTTCCTGAACATGTATGATTATACTGCATGATTATTCTAATTATACTGTGTAATAGCCAACCAAAATATTTGGTTTAGAGGCATGCATGATAACAAGCTAGTCACTGTCGTGCTAAGCGAACACAGGTTCGAGTTTTGTTTTGCAAGACCCCGAGGACTCACGCATATTCAGGAGGGGATGCTATTTAGTGATTTCCGTATTTTTTTTAGAGATGTAATATAACTCTTAAATTTTAGTACTAGAGTCATATACTGCGACTCTCTATTCTGATAACTATATCTTGGAGTTGTAATATATTAAAAACGCTGTTTAAGACTTAATTATAATTCTGCCTTAGTTAATTAAAGTCATGAAAGAACTTCATTTTTTGGATGCAAATATTTGTCATCAAGTTGCAAACATATAACATAATCCCTATTGTTATCAAAAGTAAAGATGTCTTGAAAATACATAGTACCTATTGTCATCATATTAAAAACATCTTCTTAAAACATGATGACATCCATTATCATATGCCTTACAATAGTCGTCTTAATTCATGAGCTTCTCAAAACATTATATCCATTATCATCAAACAACATAAATTGATCTTGCATGACAAATTGGACATTACAATGACAAAGTACCGATTGCAATTATAAAATGTCGACTACTCAAACTATTAAGCAACAACATCAACATCAATGAAGGATTAAAGGCTAGCTGGCATCAATTAAGGCTGACTATCATTGAAGGGCTGGAGGTTGATTGGTGGCTGGAGGGTGGCTAGAGACTGACTGGCTTTTTTGTTTCCTTGTGGATGTCCTTGTATGACTGTGAACTCCTTCTACACAAGATCAATGCCAAAAAGAATAATGAGATTATATAATAACATAAGAGCAATATCAAATATTTAAAATATTACAATAAGAACCATGCCAAACACATTACATCCAATACTTGTACAACTGCATTAGAAGCATTAGTAGAGACATCTTGCATTTGGTTTGGTGCGATAATGTAGAACTTTTACTGCCCCTCTTGTTGTGACCGCGCTGTCCACAATTCCACACGTTTTAGATGTCTTTTATTTCACTAGGCATTTTTGTTCATTTTCTCATGCCTTCTTTCTCATTTTTTTCAAGCTTGATCTTCTTGGCAATTTTTGGGTGTGTTTGGATTTGGGGATTTGGAGGGAAAAGAAGAAAGGGAATTGAAGGGATGAGAATCCGTTGTTTGATTAGAAAAATAGAGGTTGAAAGATTTGGAAGGGCGGGAGGGGCGGGAATTTGGATCCATCCATTTATCCCATCCTAGCCAAACTATTCCCCTCCAATTAAGGAAAGATTTATTTGGAAGGAAATTCACCCTATCCATTCTCCCTATCCTATCGTACCCTTCATTTCCCTTCCCTCCTTCCCCGACCCCTCCATTTTCCTCTATTTTGGTATCCAAACAAGGCCTTAAGGTGGGGGATAAGGTTGCGTATGAGGTGTCTTGTCCCGTTGTTTAGGTCTTGGGACAAGCTTGCTTAACTAGTTTATATGCCTTCTTGTATATCTCATAATTACACGTTGTATCCAAAAATCAAAAATCAAACATCCATAACAATTTTTCTCTAAATCCACCAAAAACTTGTCACCCCTATACTCTAGCTCAAAGGCGTTGAGTCCCAATTTTACAAATTGACAGTGTCTACTGTCTTTTATGGCTGTATTCAACTGTTTGAGCACAAATGGAATGAATTTCTCTTCCACTTATCTACGCCCTTTCTCATGGAGTACATCCTCTTCATGTTGTACCTGCTAATCAACTCCATCAATGAAAGTATAGGCATGATCCAACATTTATTTAGAGCATTGGTGAAACTCTCACATACATTATTTCTCAGATATGCTTTCAGTGCTAAATGCATGTTTGCACTAGTGATTTCTAAGTATTGTATTCGAAAATGCATGAGCCCCTTCTTCAAACCCTTTCTGTAATACTCAAAATTTTCGAATTTAGTTAAGTTACGGTTAGGAAGCCTAAATGTCCTATTTAAATGAATAAGTTAAGGTGGCGGAAAAACCTCGAAAATCGCGGGGTTGATAAAAACAAAGACAAGATTACGAGGAATAATTTCCCCTTTAATAACATAGCGAAGTTAAGTATGAAAGAATGTGTAATTGGTAATTATAAATGTGACGCTCACTTGCTCATTCGATGAATCCCCATTCAACACAAAACCCATCAACATGTTATTTAAGAATTGATAGCCATAGTTAGTGAGAAGTAAGTCAGGCGTTCTCCAGCCATATTACAACATAATAACGTAACAAAACACATAAATAGGTAAGATAACTTGTTCAACGCATATGTAAGATATAATGAAACCACATAAGCCAACTAACAGCAAGAGAGGTATGTTAATGACATATTTATCTAACAAATCATCATGATTATATCATAGTTCACAATTACTTATCTCAATTAAAATAATTTATAAGAATATTCACCATCGCCATAATATGATAAGCTAAAGCATGTGAATAAGCCACAATATCATATAAGACTAGCTTGAAAGAAAGCTAGTTTTATAAGGTTTAAAATAAATCTACTATCTATTTTACGTCAAGAAATACGTACGGGGTAACTCCCGATATAACGGTAAAAGCAAGACGCGTAGGCTGATCGACTCATCAAGTTCCCATTAAAATAGGACCCACACAAGGAAAAACACTTGCCATTCATTGGTTATTAGGAAATAAGTGATGGGCTAGCTTCAATCTACTCTTCTGATCCAAAGACTACTACCCGATCTAAACTTAAAGTCAATTAATCTCGAGTTAGTCTCACGAATAAAAATAAAAAGGCTTTTATATCATAACGGGTAAAATAAGCTTTTATATTCTATTAAAATTTAAATAACTATAATAAAAATTGTTTTGGGTAAAAATTGATGCCTTGTACACAAGACAATGAATTGCTCTGAATTATGGAAGAAGATCTGGTTGTCCGACGGTTCACTCAGCACACGTAGCAAACCTAGCCTCAGGGGTACCGAGGAAGCACCCCGATGCCTAAGTCAGCAAGTTATAAGAGTTTAGAGTCCTAGAGAGATAAGTAGTTTCTTAGTGAGATAAAGGTTACTTGTAAATGAAGATATTGTCTCTTATTTATAGGCTACTATTCTTGTCGTTTAGTGCCTTTGACACTTTTGTCGTTTAGTGCCAGCTGTTGCTGGCCGTTGGTCCTTGGTTCGCCGAACCAAGAGCATCGGATATGAGTGTCCTTTGATGACTCTCTTTTGGACTTCTGCTGTGGGCAGACTCGGTGGTTGTGCGCCGGCCTACGGATGGCCGGCGTATTGACTTGGCCTGTCTTCACTGACTAGGTCAGTCATGGTACTCGTGGGTTACACGTTGTCTCGTTGGTCAGGCATGTGGCCGCCGTAGGAACATGCCCTATCAATTTGCCCCTAGATAATTTCTTGTTCTGAGGTAAGGAGTTTGGTTCCTCGATATTTTGGCCGCGAGATCGGATTTGAGCGGATAATAACTTTTGGCACAATATTTGAATTTTGATTTTTGAATTCAATTCACTATGCTAGGGTACCTACGTACTTTCAACATGTGTACGACTGGGGTGCTTCCGTGTACTGTGCACGAAATTCCTATAAATACCCCTGGGTTTTCAGTTGAAAAACCTTATTTGCCAACATTTAGTTTTCTCTCTCTAAAATTTTTTCTCTCTAAGAATTTTAATTGAGCTGCAATTCTTTCGTATCCTTTTGTTTTCCGTTGCTCAGAAAGGTAAAGGATCTTTTATTTTCAAATATTTGAGTTTACTTTCAAATATGAGTGACCCCACGACTTCTCCTAACACGCCGTCCGGTTTTGACAGTCTGTCGGACTCAGAGGTCCACAGTGCTTCTCCGTTAGTCGAAGGGCTTAGATTATCTTCTATATCGAAGTTGGCTTCAACCTCGGGGCAGGACCTCGAGTGGGCCATGTACGAGATTCCTATGAAGACTAGGGTTGACCCTGCATGGGCCAAACTCATGCTTTTGAACAACGCCGTCGAGGCCGGCTGCTAGGTATTATCACTTACCCGCCGGCTGGCGCTTTCTGATTCCAAAGCCATATGACTCTGTATGTAGACCTTCGCCGGGTTGCACGCCCGTGTTTCTCAAGGACTAGGAGTTCGGTCTCCATTTCCCTCTACATCCCTTCATTGAAGAAATATTGAATAGGGGGAATGTGGCGATCTATCAGATGAACAAGTTCGCCGTGCGGACCATCATTGCTTCTTTATGGACGTGTTTATACAAAGGTTATGCCTTGTCAATCGATGTCTTCCGGACCTTGTACTCTTTGAGGGAGGGTCAAGGGGCGGCCAAAGGTTACTGGTCGCTGATTTCGGAGACGGGATATATGACGGCGTACCCTAAAAAGACATCCATCAAGGAGTAGTAATAACGATTTCTCTTCGTTTTCTCTTCGCCGCCCTTATGTATACTAAAACACCTTAGGATTGATGTTCACAAGCGTTTCGAAACCGTTTAGTCATCGGCTTACACCCCTAGGGCCAAAGATGTTATATTGATCCTGGCGGAGAAGGCGATAGTGGCTTCAAAGCCATTGGTTCGACGCAAGACCTAAAACTTGAGACTAGGCTGCTGTCGGCGGAAGTGAACATCTCCGACGCTTTCATGAGTCTGGTCGGACTGGTTCCGGCTTTAAGCGGAGGTATTTCGGGGCTAGGCGACTTTCAATTATTTATATGCTTTTATTTTACCATTCATCCTTCGTGTATTGACCCATTCTGCTTTCTCTTGCAGCGGTGTCCGCCGATTATTCTCCCGAAGAGTTATTCAGGATCAGCTACGCAAAGTTATGAACGTTAACCTAATGAACGTCCTCGTGGAGACCGTTCGGCGGCCAAGAAAAAGAAAGAATACAAGGGAGGGATCGTTGTCTAAGGCAGCGACCACAGCTGGTCCTTCCCCTACTCCGATGGAAGAGGTGACCGTTGCTCAGCCCTAACCGCATGTGGTAGTCGATTCACCTTCCCCTCCTCCGCCGTTGTCCCAATCGGCAAAAGCTATCTCCTTTGAGCCGGAGGCAGATTAAGACGAGCCCCCTCCAATGAGGAAGAAGGTTAGTAAAGGCTACTCCTAGGTAGCGTGGTATCTGGTGGCCATTCTTTGGATGTGCCAACGGACTCTATTTCTTCCATCCCCACTTATAGCGGAGTTGACTTGTCAAACATTTTTATTTTTCAGGTGGGCAGCTCGAAGGCTTCTCCCCTCCGTTTGAATCATCCGGCAAGGGGAGTCTCTATGCAGCACGACTCACAAGACGTTCAAATTGTTGACGTCGGCCTCTCTCACCCTTCGTGAGGTGATCACGCAGATCGAGTTGCTTGAACAACCGGGCACAACGACCCTTGCTCTTATGGACTCAGTTTGCCATGGGTGCCAGAAGTTGTAGGTCATGCCTGAGAAGGATCGGGAGACCATCGCCGAGCTGAAGGCGCGGTTGATGGTGTTGAATAAGGCCAACGCGGCGGCCGAAGTCCAATCTAAGCGAGGGGATCAGCACCTAACGAAACTGAATGATCTCCTCGTCGCTGTAGAGGGTAGAGGGACGACTGCCGAGGTGGAGGCTGCCACGGCTCAAAAGAAGCTGTCTGCCGTGGAAGCCGAGACTGTTTCCCAAGCTAACGCCCTTCGGCTCTTGGAGGAGCAGAAGGCTGCATGGCCGGCGGAGAAAGAGGCCTTTTTAACGGAAAACGTCAAGGGCTTGGCGGCTAAGGAGGCCGAGATGGGTGAAGTTCACCTCGCTGCTTACTGTGAAGGTTTTTCAAAAGGTGGCGCAGAGGCCCATGATCTGATCGAAGAGGTCGATCCTAACTTGAACTTCGAGGCCTTCTATGAGGTCTGATCGCCTCCAGGTGGAGAAGGCGAAGAAACTTGAGGCCGATTCGGGGGTGTCGGTGTTCGCCACCAAATATGAGTGCGAGCTGTTGTCATCCGACTCTTCCTACTCAGGTTGAAGTTTTCCTTCCTTCAAGCTTTTCGTCCGCTTTTTGTTTTTTATTTCTAGCTAAAATTTTACTTTTGAGGCTAGTCTGTGTGAAGCGGACCTTTTGTGGTTGACAGACGCGACCCAGCTTTTTGCTTTGCTTTTTATTTTATTTCCATTCTATTCATGAAAGTAACACACTCCTCCGTTTGGAGGTTGATTTGAATGAAGAAGTTTATTTCTTTTCTTTCATTCTATTATCATTCCTCTTGTTGTCCGTTACGTTTGTCTTTGTTTTTGCAGTATTCTCCGTTGATATGACTATACGAAATTTAATATGTATTTCTCGCAACGGCCACATAGTTCGTGGCTCATCGGACCGGCTTTGCTTTCATCCTTGTACCTTATTCCATTTTCTGTCAATAACGTTTAGCAAAATACTGTTAAGTATTACTCATAATGGACATACAATTCATGAAACCCATCGGACACGGCTTCCCCGTATGTCCTTTCTTTTTTGCCGAGATTGTTGAAGCGTCAATGTGCTTGCATTTCTTTAAGCCTTAAGAGGCATTCACGCAGGCAGGAGTCCTTCCCGTCCGTTGTGGTAATTTGCGCACTGCGGGACTGCTTCCCGTCCGTTGTGTTAATTTAAGACTTAAAAGGCATTCACGCACGACGGGACTCCTTCCCGTTCGTTGTGGTAATTCAGGATGGCGGGCTCCTTCCCGTCCGTTGTGGTAATTAAGCCTTAAGAGGCATTCACGCATGGCGGGACTCCTTCTCTTCCGTTTCGGGTTTTCACGCACGACGGGACTCTTTCCCGTCCGTTATGGTAATTTAAGCCTTAAGAGGCATTTAGTGCTTTTTTAGTCATGATTTATGCGGCTTTCCGCCGTGCATTCTTTTCACTTTAAGTATTTTAGTCAGTTTTCGTCTTTTAAACATTCGAGTATTGTTTGGATGTTACTGTCTCGTTCCCCCTTTGTTCATTTATTATAAGACAATGTAGTTGTAAAAACCCCATTTAAGAAGGGCGGACACCGCTTAAATAAGGGCGTCACAACGTCGGGGTAACCCCCACAAGTACCTGAAAGTAAGCCTGACTAACCAAGCTCAATCAGGAAATACGAAATATAAAACTGAGAGGTAGGAATAATAATTTACAAGCGAAGAACCAACACCGGTCTACAATACAAAACCAAACTACACAACTAGTGAGCAATAAAACTAAACAATAAAGTAGTTCTCAACGTCCCATGGCCCAAGCAAGCAACCACCACAAAAGACGGCACCTGCATAACAAGATTTAAAAATGGAATAGTGATATTAAGCTTAGCTAGTACCTCTTTGAACTTCCCGAGTTGCTCCTCAAACGGAGTTTTTGGCTTCAGACGGCTCGGGAATGGCACTTGGATCTTGATGGGAGGTGCCTGGGACGTTTTAAAACATTCGCCGCTCGACGAACTAGCATTTCCAACATGTGTAGAATGAGAATCAGAATCGTGCCCGGGAGACCCCTTAACCGACCGGTTCATAGAGTCTAACCCGACCGGATTCGAGAAAACCGACCGATTTTGGTCTCCTGACTGACCGGTTTGGGTGCCAGCATCCTTCTCGAAAATCACCCTTGTGTGAACCGGCTGGCTTTGTCTCTGGAACCGATTGGTTTTTTGCTAACCGGTCGGTTCTGGCTCTGAAACCGGTCGGTTTCTCCCACATTTCTTTTGTTCGAATTCAACCATTTCTCATCTACTATAAACTCTATGAAATCATCTTCCCCCTTGCCATCAACCTCCTCCACTAACAATTTTTCAGGACCATCATAACTTGTCCCACTACGCAGCTGTATAGCATTCAAAGTTTGGTAGTTGGGTTGACTCGGGTGAGACGGTAGGCTTCCCTGTTGTCGAGAAGCTTGTGAGGAAGCCAATTGAGCAACTTGCGACTCCAACATCTTTATTGAATGATCTTTCTCCTGGAGTTGCTTTTGCATAGAGGCCATCATCGTTCGGATCTCCGCTATTTGATCAGCTTGAGGCGGTGGCGGTGGCCTTGAGGGTTGATTTGACCCATAAGCATAGTTAGAACCACTTGGTTGATTGTGCCGGAATAGGGGAGCATATAGTTATGTTGTTGTTGTTGTTGTGGTGGGTACGGCATCGGACTAGGCACATAGGAGGAATTCTGCTTATACGCTTGAATAACGTTCACTTGGTCAACTGAGCTCTGACAGTATGGAGCCAAATGCCCAAAGGTACCACAGCATTCACAAACCGCATCCACAAAACTAGTACTCACCGCATTCACTCTTTGTGGCTCGGGAGTGGAGGTAGTAGCATTCTTCGCCGTTAGAGCTTCGAGCTTTTGGTTAAGCTCGTTAATTTGGGCCGATAAAATTGCCCCCAACAATGTCGCAGAGTCAATATGATGCTTCCCCCTTGCTAGACCTCTAGTAGACCGATTCACATGAGTGTGTCTACCAATCCGACCAATAGTCTCCCTAGCCTGATCAGTCTCAATATTACCGAAAGTACCATTTGAAGAAGCGGAATCAGGGATCTACTTCGAGTCTGGATTGAGACTCTGATAGAACTGGGTATAGAGGAAGGATTCCTTCAACCCGTGATGAGGACATACATTTAAAAAGGCATTGTATTTCTCCCATGCCTCGTAGAGTGACTCATCCGCCATCTGACGGAAACCTGTAATCCGACTGCGCAGCAATGCAGTCTTCTCACCTGGAAAGTAATCCTCGTAGAAAGCCTTCACCAAGGAGTCCGAATCCGTAATACCCCTAGCCGCCCGGTTGAGATTGTTCAACCACTTTTTCGCCTTATCCCGCAATGAGAACGGGAACATCATCTCCTTCAGTTGCTTTGGTGTAACACCCCGATGTATGATGGTGCTACAGAGGTCGATGAAGTTTTGTATATGCTTGGCTGGGTCTTCATTATGAGCACCGCTAAATTGTGACTCCGGGATACACCGAATAAACCCGGAGTCAACCCTGAAGTTTTGAGCGGCGAGAGCGGGCATAGTAGAGCCCGTAGGAACCTGAGCCTGAGTAGGCCGAGATGCATCTTGCAGCTTAGGCATCCTTGGCTCAGAGTTGGTAACAGTAACAGAAGAGGAAGATGTGTCGACTGAAATCGACCGGAACTCCTCAACAAATTCTTCGTATAAGCCATCGAGGTCAGCAAGAGAAGTTGTCTCCTGAACTTCCTTGAAGAAGTTGCGTTGTCTGTGGAGGGTACGCTTAGGTTTCGGGTCAAACTTAGCTAACTCGGACATATGTGACCAGCGCATAAACGATACAAACTACAAGAAAACGATGTGAGCGGTCTCAAGGAACTAGGTTCCTTGAGACAAGAATAAACTAAAAATACCAAAAAGACTAACTAAAATAAACACCGTCTCCCCGGCAACAGCGCCAAAATTGATGCGGCTCAAGTCGTATCACCACAATCAAAATAAAACTCAATTACAACTAATTAATAGCTAGCGGCAAGTAGAGTATTGAATCCACATGGAGACGGGTTATCTAATCAGTCTATAGCAGCAAAGTCTATTCTAAAAAAAGGAAATGAATAAGATTGTATCTAAACTAAGACAGCAGAGTAATAATATGATAATAAATCAAATAGAGAAAAGTCTAGGGTCAGACGGGACGACCGTGTAACAACGGGAATGATGATTCTAGCTCGACAATTGCTAAGGTCGTAAGGTATGAGTCCAGTCTTCTCAGAACTAAAGACACCTAAGGAGTCTCTCAACAGGCTCTCGCAACTTATTGGGATGTCCTAAAGATTGCTATGAGTCTTACCCTAACCAGACTCTCGATCTTAGGTCAAGGGGAACTAGACAATGAAGATAGGTGTACAATCTATCAACAAAGACAATTATAGCATAGCAAGCAATATTAATACTTTCCATAAATTAACCCTTATTTCCTAATTTGGCTTTCCTATTTTGGAATTAGGAATTCTATTTAAACAAGTTTAAACCTCTTATTCTTTTGACTAATAATTAAGATATCTTTGATTGAGTCCAACCCGAATACTCCCCTCTTGGACATGGCATAGGTGGGAGTAGTTTAGTTATTGGGCTCAAATTAATAGTTAGTCCATGAGCTTGGTATACATAGAGGGTTTCACGTAAAACCCCTCATTCACTCTCATAATCGTGTTTGCAAACCCTAATTACTCATCCTCTCTTCTAAACGTACGATATACTCTTTTTCCCTCATCTCTTCTCTGGTTCGTCCCTATTCCCTCTCTATTCAAGTGGCGTGGCTATGAAGGCATCAAAGGCGGTCCGGAGGATGATTGATACGTGGTTAAAGTAGATCTTGAACCCTAGTTGATATATTCTTGCTTAAAAAAAGGTAACTAGGTGTTGTCATGCTTGTATTTATTGCAATGAATATAACGCATGATATGATAATGAAGTGGATACAGTTTGTGGATGTGTTGTTATGAGTCTTGTGTACATATCGTTCATCGTAATTCGTTATTAGCATGTTTTGTTTGTTAATCGTTGTTAATCCCGATGCATAATTTTTGTTGTAAAATATAAGTAACATGAATTAGGGTTTACATGAGACATTAATGGTATGAACTGGTTGTGCTTGGTTTCGTGGCTGCTAAGTCGTTGTTCGTATTAGGGTTTTATTCGTTACTGCATGTTGCCTGTAACGTCTGACGTTACAGTCGTTGTCTGTTATTCTGTCTGCTGTAACTCTGCACATCACGTATGAGATTATAAATGAAATTGATAGTAAATTATGATTTCTTGCCTTTAAGATGGTAATCTCGTTATGTTGCCACGTTCATATGCTTTGCACGTCTATTGTGATGTTGTGTAGCCTTGATGTGGCGTTATTGTTATGGTTGTGGCATGTTGTAAGTATGATAGTCCTATCATGTTTGATGTATAATCCTTTGTATAACTTGATATAACCCTGCTGATTATTATGTAATGACATGCTGTAACTTCATGGATTCGATTATATTGTTATGTAATGTTGTTGTCAATTACCCTGTAACATTCTACGTTATAGTCTGCTGTTATCAGTTCTCACATGTAGCGTCTGTCGGTTGTGCTATGACTTCATATGTTACAGTCTGTGGTTAATGTTCTCACATGTTGTTGGTACGAAAGTTATATTGTTGGTAAGGCTTAGATGTATAGATGACGTGAGGTATCATTAAATACCGATCGGAATGAACAACCGCCAACACCGAGTTTATGAGG
>JAUEKU010167527.1:0-11566 GCA_032274805.1 Gypsophila paniculata
TAGGGAAGTTGTCGATGGCGAAGGTGATTCTGAAGACCAGACAACCTCGTGATTTTGCTTTTCCTAGATTAGGGGAGAGTTTGAGAAGCGTTTAAAAGGAAAGAAACGTCCCATGTTTTGTTATTGTATCCACTTATTTTGTTGTAGTTTCTATTGTGCTCTGACCATGAGAGAATTGTCGTCGTAAAACATTTCACAATTACCGGGAAGACAGTAATTATAAACGATAAAAGGTTACTTGCTCTTGAATTTAATGAATGATGAAGACAGAGCTCTTCATGGAGAAATCAGTTGTTTCATCTTTGATAATCATATGACCCATCTGAACTTTTGAACCTCATAATCCTTAAACTTGAGTTACAATGTTAAAACTATTTGTTGTTGAACTAGCTCAACCAAAACAATTATATGGGCCAGACCACCTTGTTGAGGTTGCAATAAAATTGAACCTGAAAATTCAATTGAAAATTACTTGAATCGACATTCGACTATGGAGACTTAATTTGAACTTTGATTGTAACTTTAAACAACCTAAATTGAATCCGAAATAAACTGAATGTAATATATCCGCAAATGATGGATGCTCTTAACATCTTAACTACCAATTTGGAGCATGATTATTTCATAGAAGACCAACTAATCAAAAGTATAAATTGAGCCCATGTCCGAACTAAAATATCATTTGATCTGAACTAATATCATCTGAGCCAAAATTAACTTGGTTAGAACCCCACCGAACTTAAATAACTAAAACTCATTAAGACACAATTGAATCGACCGTAAACTAAACCGAATTAAAATAAAAATAAAGATCACTTGAATAACATAAATCCAAATAAACTTAATCTGAAATCGATCAAAATGATCTGCCTATTACGTGATTCATTAGCATCTCTATACAAGGGATTTCAATATCTAAATACAGACCTGAAGGCTGTTACATTCAAGCTTCAAAACCTTTCAAAATTTTTGGGTAGGAAGATATACAAACAATACCATGTACTACTCACTTAGGGTGATTACATATATCAATCTAAGCATCCTAAAATGAAAGGGGTTCACTGTTGAGGCCTAGCTAACTATCAATTCCTCCTCGTTGTACGACTGGGAGATTGGCGTCTGATCGTCCAATTCATCCCCGGAATCATCACTATCATCTTTATCCTCTTCGTCATCAGACTCGGAGAACCGAGAGGTCTTATTTTCGGCCTTACTTTCCACGATTTCATTAGCCTCTGTTTTCTCTTCTTCTGTTGTAGCCAATGAGAGGAGGATATTTTTTGCTTTTTGATCTGGTGGACAACCGTGAACCAACATCTCCTTAAACCAATGTAGTGCGATTCCAAAATCTTTGTTCTTACCATATGCGTCCATTATTGTGGTGAAAATCGTTTGATTAGGTTGAATTTGATATTTTTTCATTTCTTCGTATTTCTCCATCATCTTCTCGAGATTATTGACTTTTGCATACCCTTTGATCAAGGTCCCATATGTAATAACATTGGGCTCAAGTCCATCCTGTCTTAGTCTCTTAAAAAATTTCTCAGCACCTTCCATGTCGGATGCATTGATATAAGCTGACAGCACGGTCGTATAAGAGCAGAGATCTGGAGTAATCCTGTACGACAGTAAAAAAAAAAAAAAAATCTTCCTCCTTAGATACACTCTCAAACAACCATTCATTCAAAGCAAGAAACTTGTCTGCTCATAATATTTTCACAATCAACAGAAATACCGAGTGTGAAAGATCGTGAAAATTAATGAAGAAGTTAGTGAAGGACTGCTAGTTTCATACATGAGATTCTCTAGTTAAGAGAGGTGTTAACTATTTGCGGTAATTCTGAAGTAAAAGAGATGCATAAGCTGCAAAAGGGCAGGCAACATAGTTCATTTGTGAAGCCACATAAAGTAACGTCTCTAATAAACAATACGCGACTTTCCATAAAGCAATTGGATAATACCTGTCTCGTCTCATGCACTTGAACACATCCCGAGTTTCATCAACCATTCCAGAGATAGCAAATGCATCAAGCAGTATGTTATAAGCTTTATGGGTTGGCCTGAAACAGAGAACACATGAGAGGTCACATAAGTAAAAAGGCGGACATTTAACAAGGAACGAAATTTCCTATTCTTTTTCAATTTCAAGTCTAGTGCTTTGACCATGGAGGACAATGTCAGCTAACCATTAACAGATTCTCTAAACATCATTGGAAATTCCGTTTCTTGTACAACTGAAGCTGTGGTTCAGAAGGGTGGTGTGAAAACTTATGTTCCTTTAATATAAAATAAGAGAACACATGGCCACAATGATTGGTTTGAAAACTTAGGTTCCTTTTAACTCTTAGTTCCTATGGCCGTATTTGTATAACAAAGGATACTCAAAATTCAAAAAGATGGGCATGAAATCAATACCGGCCCTTACCACTCAAATACTTCTAGAACAGACGACATCAAGGGCAGCTCACATGACAGTAGATGACGAGAACCAATGCACACAAATATAGTTTAAAAGCATCAATGATCTCCAATCTTAGCATCAGGCTAGGAAGCCAAACAAAAAGGCTACAACAGAACCTTACAAGGTTTTATCTTGAACTTTTCAAATTTTCAAAAAGCATAATAGCATTCAATGTATTTTTACAAGGAACAAAAAGTCTAGAGAAGTTATGAGAATTAGCAATTTAGCATAATCGTCAGTTATTAACGAAATTAAAGTTGTGAACAAAAAGAGATAAATACTGGGGGCATATTATATTATACAAGACCAGAAGATAATTAGAAAACGTAGGTACCTGACACCAGCATCCAACATCTCTTCAAAAACTGCTTTGGCTTCCAACTCACGTCTAGCTTTCCCATAAGCATGGATGAGTGAGGCATAACTCACAACATCTGGTTTGAGACCCGCTCTTTGCATCTAATGAAATATCAAGAGTTCACAGGCCAAATACTGTTACTGGAAGATAGACAAGCCAGACCAACCACAAAAAAAAGCCACACAGTGTTTTCACTTTGGCTATACCAAAGTTATTCTATTCTATTGGAGGGCGTACATCAATACTTACTAGAATCTACTAAATCATGAAGGGCAGTTCTTATGTACCTGGTCATAAATCCGTGAAACTTCCTTGTAATTAGTCTCAAAGGACATGAGACTATTAAAAGTCACCGTGGATCGCTCGATTCCTCGTTCAGCCATCAAAGAAAAAAGTCTATATGCCTTCTCATAACTTCCAGCCTTCCGATGCATATAAATCATCATATGGAACATCTTCTGATCTGGCTTAAGAGGTGATTTCTCATTTTTCAACAATTCCTCAAAGATTAGTTCAGCTTCATCAAACTTGTTTCCCTGCAAAGCCAATTTTAATAAAATTGATTTCCTACCATCTCACTATAATTGTTTGAGGTCAACCATCAACAACCAGCACTTAGTCCAGCGACCAAAATGGAAAAAAAGAAAGTAATAATTGCAGTAATCTTCGACCTCCATGCAGCAATTAGGCTTCAGAAATGGAAAATGAAAGCGTACGTGATTTGTATGAAAGTCCCACAATACTACAATAGGCAATATAGCATTTACCAACATGAACTTGGAAAGACTCAGTCAACTGTATGTTCAACTTCATCTGCTCGTTTTAACATAACTTAAGAACGAATCTTATTGTAACTGTCAGAAGCAAGCATTTGAACAAAGTTATTTACGTGTATGCATACACACATCATTATATTTACACCATACAATAATTCCAATTCAATTTACTATAGGAACTCACTTTGCATGGTTATGTACTCTTAAGTTCGTTAGCCATATCTATTTCCAAGATAAATTTTCTAATTAAAACAAGCGAACTTGCAGAGCAAGTATTTAAGAACTACTCCCTCCGATCCACCAATTTCTTTACGTACTCCTTTTTGGGGTGATCCACCAATTTCTTTACGTTTCCTTTTTAAGCTAACTTTTTACACTAAAACTCAATGGGGGGACCACCAATAACCCACTTGCAAGACCACTCCTAAATAACCGATCCAAAAGCAAACGTAAAGAATTGGGTGGATCGGAATAAGATGCAATGCCTAAAAATCGTGGACTTAAAAAAATGTGTTACCTCCACAAATATCTTGAGGATAATTTGATAAGTCAAAGCAGACGGTTCAGGACCTGATATTTGCATCCTACGAAACACAGACTCAGCAATACTATATTGACCTCCTTTTCCATATGCCTCCATAAGAGCAGTGTAGGATACCACATTAGGAACAAAGCCCTTTTTATTCATGTAGCATAACACTTTCTCCGCTTTTGTATAATTTCCTTGCTTCCCATAGGCTGTTATAAGCATCCCAAAATCCATCTCGTTGAAGTCCCACCAGTGCTGAGTCCTCAGCCATTCCAGAATCTTGAAAACAAAGTAAGAGCAAAAAGTATAAGCATATTCAAGCACACAGATTACGAAACATAAAAAAAATGTTTAATGCAATGTAAGTACAAGCTGATCGCAAACTGACTGCATACATATATCAAAGGATATTAAAGCTCATATCTCATCTTAAGCCCAACAACAATAACATTACCCAAGTACTTCAAAGTTTCTGATGAGGTAGTGTTGAAAACAAAGATATGATATTTCCGGATGCCTGATTATTGAAAATTGTGTCAAGAATTGTTACTTAAGAATTTAAGAGACTCAATAAGTTAAATGAACCATTTCGTTTTATTACATTGTATTATAAGGTCAAAGTCTATTGGGTTTTGGACTTTTGGTCTTATTGATAACAGAAATATGCTCACAAAAAACCAAATGAAGAAAGGAGTTGGATGGCGTTGACTACTGTGGATAGCTTATTGAAGCCTATGGATCACATTTGAATGAAAGTATTTACAGTATCCAACAGCAACAACAGGAAATTCGGAAACAGAAAAAAAAAAACAAAAAAAAAAGATTATCAACAAGGTCTCGTCCTAATATAGTTTGCATCGATTAACATGAAGGAATTGTAGACATGAATGGGAAAGCAATGAAAGAGTGGATTGAAGGGAAATTACAATAGTAGTTCGAGGCAAGGTGGGCAAAATATATAGAAAAGACGAAAAGGACAAAAAAATATGAGGCCCTGCTGATGAAATAAGGAGAAACTGAAATGAGGGAGATAAGTGTACACAAATTTAAGGGAAAACAGTGGTATAAAAATTGAAAAAGATGATAAGGATTCAAAATGAACAGAAAAAAATCTTCGGAAAAACAAACATAAAAAAGTAGGAGTCAAATCCATCATACACGAATTATTTTTCTCCACTCTCTCTAATGCATTCTTCGATCCAAACAGGAACTGCATTTCTTTGAGTAACATTAAAATATGGGCACTGGGAAACAATTTACCTCACTAACAAGATTCCATTTCTTCATCTGCTTCAATCTAACCAATGTACCCAGTACAAGATCTTTGGGTAGAGATTTGTTAGAAGTCCTCCAGCTGCTCAGAACAGGAACTGCAGACCCAGTTTCATCAATTTCCAGCATCAGCTTCCTCCAGTTCTTTTGATCTGCTTCGTCAGCTGCATCTTTAAAAACTTCAACTTTCCTCCTCCTTTGCATAAACTTTCTTGGTGATAACATACCATGACAGACAACTTCTAGCCTTTTGTGATTCTTAAAGCTGATATAGCAAGAGTTTGCAAGTGCATTCTGTTTACTGAAGCAATGTTAAAGAAAAGGATTGACTAAGTCATGAACCTTCGAATCCTTATACAACGATCATATTGAAAATAATTAAGCTGTTGACTGAAACTAGGTAAAATGTTTGGGTTCAGCTAATCAGGGAATTTATGGAATTGTTTATGGACAAGGCAAAGTACCTTCATAAGATGTTGAGCGATTTCATAATCATTAGCATGGTGGCCTAATTAGTAGCACATGCAATACTGATACAAACAAGCAATTGGTAAACTATGGCATAAATTTTAACCAAATACCATTATACGATTGAATAAAGTATGACATATAAACAAATCGAATACTATAATAACACCATAATATGAACTACAAGTGAATCAGTTCGCAATACTTTGATGGTTGAGTGATTCCAATAGCTCCTTCCCAAGAAGTCACGTTGGGGGTTGACTGTTGAGTGATTCCAATAACCCCTTCCAGAAGATGTCGAGTTACATAGGCTACTTTGAATGTGTGGGTAAGGAAGAATTAATTATCAATGAATAAAACAGCTAAGTAAAAGGCTGCTTTCTTTCGGAAAGTAGCTTACTATGATTTAGCTATGTGAAACTGTGATGCCAAGCGACCCACGAAATTGAAGGACGGCAATAAGATGGGAAATGAGATTAGAAGAAGAACCAAGTAGAGTTCGAAAAAGGTGATTGAGATCTTAGTTTGAAAATGTGCGTCCCTAGGCGCAAGGCACAGTGAGGCGGCCGCCAAATAGCATTAGTGAGGCGTCCGCCAAATAGCATTAAGGAGCATGAGGTGCATGGAACACAAAAGGCGCATGAGGCGCAACTAGTGAGGCACACCCAAGGCGCATCACTACGCAATTTCATATTTTTTTTTTCTAAATTCTCTATTTTACCCTTCTTTTCTCCTCCTTATCCATAATTTTCACTTATATAATTTGCTTAATCTACCGTAATTTTCTCTTCTTCCTCATATAGAACATATAGAAATCCCCTCACCTTCCCACTACATTAACTAATCGAACTCTCGTTCTACTATTCACAACACCTCCTCCAGAAAACAATGATCACTCATATAATATGCCCAATCTAGCGTAAATATTTGGGTTCAGTTCCCTATGAAATGAGCTTAGTCATAGAGAAGGAGTGAGGAAGGACGAGGCACAAACCATGAAGCAAAGGCTCGTGCCAGATGCAGACACACATCATTTTGTTAAATAAATTTGTATTTTCGGAATAAAACATCACGCAACAAGATCTTTTTGATTGTCAAGGACAGACAAGACATAACAATGAGACAACACGATAAAGCCAAGGGCAAAATACAAGAAAAACTATGAATCTCGCATCACTCGTTCCCTTGTTCACCCTTATGCACAAGGCGCACCTAAAACGCCCCGACGTGTTTTGACCAGCACATAACCTAGCCTACGGTTTAACTGCACCCTTATCATCAAAAGCAAAACCCTAACAGAGTAAGCATCGGGCATACACATATACGCTAGGACCAAGTCACAACAAACACATTTTCATCATACTCACAATCCTACTTGATAAACTTAAGGAATATTTTGTCAATTGACTTGGATTAATATGCGGAAACATAACAGTATCTTAAAGCTTTAGATGAAATCTAATCGCACACGAATTAGGAAAGAGAGACTAACTACTATTAGGAAAAGTCTTCAAAAAGACCGTCTAATACTTTCTTATTGTCAGACGAGGTTTCTGATACATAAAATGTGACCACATTTAGTTTGATCGTATCACAATTGAGTATAAGGTGACCGCCATTGAGAGATATAAAAAGTGGTCACATTTTAGTTAATAATGGTCATGATAAGCCTAAATGTTATATATCAGTAAACTCGTCGTTCACTTTGTTAGTGATAGACCGTCTTTTATAAGACTAACAATTACTATTATATGCACAATACTACTCATTCTCCGTTCTTTTGGACCTTTAAGAACCGAACTGAATTGATCTGAAATAATAATAACAAAATTGTATCGAAAAGAGCTGAAGTGAACTAAACTAAACTGAATGGAAATTAAAACTGAACTGAAATTAAGTCCAAAAGAAGACGGCCTCGACAGCGTAATTCTTATCAGGAATTAAGGAGGAACTCACAGAGAGGGGCAGGCGTGGGAAGTAGGAGGAGGGCGGCGCGTGTGGGAGGTGAAAGGCTGCGCGTGAGAGTTTACGAGGTGGCGCGTGAGTGTCACTGCCATGTTGGAGGATATTGTAGTGAGTTGGTTTTGGTTTGTTTTGTTGAGCAAGAGATGATGACACACTGAGTGGCTCTGGCTATTGGTTTGGCATCCCTCAAGAGTAGCCCAAATTTAATTAGTTTCGATAGGTATTCTTTGACACCGTCTCGTGACACTTATCTTAGTCGATCGAAGTGGGTCAAAATCAATTAAAAACGGAAAAGTAAATATACGTGAGAGATTTCAGTGTAAAGTATCTTTAATATTGAGAAAATCGATACTTTATGTCACATTGAAAAATAAGCTCACCTGGATATGGGTAACTATGTTTCAGGTATGAGTTTGTAAAATATTTATACTCTTGCTAACCAAACTATCAAGTATGAGTTTAGAATCACTGAAATTCAAACTTGATAGTGTGATACCTAATACTTATGGACCAAACACCCCCTAAATAGCTAAATGAATTTTATTAATAATAATATATGCAAAAATTTCGGGTGCTATATCTGCACCAGAATGTGTGTACTCACTGTTTAATATACTAAGTGAGTATGAATAGGTCAATTATATACAGACTCTATAAGATCCTAAATGGGTCAAGAATCAGGATTATGACTAATGAGTTGCATGCCTTTGAAGATAATCAAACCTGACCACCTTTCCATCAGACAAGTTAGATATTGGATCGAAATGGATCTAAAGTACAAACTTGGTGGCACAATAGAAAGATTCAAGTCAAGGCTTATTGCTATAGACTATAACTAAGTGCAAACTAAGGACTACAAGCATATTTTTTCACAAGTAGCAAATTATGTCACTATAAGGACACGAGCCATAAGGAAATGGCATCTACATCAATTGGATATTAACAATATTTTTTTGCATGATTTTTTTTGAAGAGGAGGTGTATATGTTGCCTCTTAACGAGTATTCAAAGGTTCATTATCTAAACCAAGTTTGCAGATTAAAAGGATCTTAATGTGGCCTAAAGTAGGCCTCTAGACAATGAAGTATATAACTTACAAAGCACTTGAAAACAATAATGGATTTTGTACAGTACAAGCAAGACTACTCTCTATCCACCAGAAGTAGAGCAAATGGCAAGTCATCTTCGGTTATTTTAGTATATGTTGATGATGCATGTTTTGAGCATTGGGAATGATGAAGAGCAAATTCAACAAGTAAGAAAAGGGCTAGATAAGGTAAGACACATACATGAGTTATTTCCTAGGATTAAAAGTAGCCAGAAATGAAGAAGGTATCCTACTAACCCAAAGGAAGTACATACTAGACATCCTTGTAGATCTCAATATGGAAGATGTTGTTGCAAGTTTTCTTATGCAAAGCGGGTTGAAGTTGACTGTTGATCAAAGAGAAATTCTAGCATAACTTGATCAATTGAGAAGGCTGATAGAGAGGTTGTTGTATATATGAATTTAACCAGACCTGACCTCTCCTATCGTGTGCATCATCTCAGTCACTTTGTGAGCCAACCTAGGGTACGTACCACACATGCATATGAAGCTTTGCATATCATCAGGTACTTAAATTAAAGGGCACGATTAATACAAGTCTCTTCTACTCTCTACTTAGGCATGTAATTTAGATCATATACACTTATAACCTATTATGTACAAGTATATAATTAATTTATGTGTATACGGAGTACTAATCATTCTCATACTCCCCCCTCAAGTAGCTTGGAGACGCGATTGGAGTCATTGTATGAATGAAATCCATGCTTGCTAGCGCTAATGAGGATGGAGAGAGTGTTGCAGAGTTCCTAAAGGTTTGGTCATGCTCATGATGCATGTCTGCATTGTGCATTCTTATGCGTACATGTCTGGGTATAAGGAATCCCTCATGGTACTTACCACGCACATAGTGACAATCTACATTTAGATGCTTTGTTCGTTCATGAAAGACTTGGTTCTGATGAGCTATCTGAGCAGCTTCCATATTATCACAATGCAAAGTCTCTTTGCAAAGCTTCTAACCAAACTAGCTCACTAGTTGTATAAAACATACAACTATATACTCTACCTCTGTACTACTCTTACTAAATATCTTAAGTTTCTTAATTTTTCACTAGATCAGTGAGCTCCCCAAGAAGACATAATAGCCACTTAATGATCTAAAACTAAAGGAGTACTGACCTTAGTCAGCATCACTGCATTTCTGAGATTTTTTAGTAAATTTCTGAGTAGTAATTAAATTTTTGATTATTAATAATCTAAATTTCGAGTATGAAACTCAAATTTTTTTAAAAAAGAAACTCAAAAACTTAGGATCGATTTGAGGTAGGTACTATGTCAGATGTATAATACATGAATTAAAAGATATAACTAGGACTATACTAAAAAGATACCTTTACCAAGTGAAATAAATGATCACCTCTCTCTTTCTCAATAAAAATTCGATAAATAACAATGGATCGAAACAAATACTATATAATTGATAAAACATTATCATATGATACTTTTTTCACAATCGATTAGTACCCGCCCTATGTTGACGTTCTTCTATGTATAATTGACAATAGAGTTAAATGCACATGATGGCTACTATACAAGGACCACTCATACATGTCGATATGAATGAATGAATGAGCTAATTTGCTTTTGCCAAACCTTTATAAAAAATTCTTCTTTTGTACTAACACTTACATAACTCATAAAAATCGTTTTTTAACATATAATTACAAACATAACATTATATTATCATATATAATTAACCTCATAAAGTAGCACTACGTCACCAACATTAAACCCTTAATTACCCTCATAAACATGCACTTACGAAGCCCTCTATATATATAACTTGAAATCACACATACCATTATTATTCATTAGGTTATCTAACCCACATGACACCGTATATATATATATATATCTATCTATCATCTTATATTACACTACTTATCTATTGTTATACCTCAACAACCAATAATAATAAAAATACTCCCTTCGATTCACCAACTCGATCGATATCATGGATAAAAGACCGATAAATTCCCATGACGTTGAAGTTAGGAAAGGTCCATGGACTATGGAGGAAGACTTGATACTCATTAATTACATAGCTAACCATGGTGAAGGTGTTTGGAATTCCTTGGCGCGTTCTGCTGGTACTTACAATTCATTACCTTTTATGTATCTTCAAAATTGAGAAGAGAAACATATATTAATGATTTTTTTTCTTTTTAATTTTGTTTTTGTCACCTTTTTGTGAATAATAATTGTTTTTTCAATAAGATTTACATATCGATATTCTTAAACACTACTAACTTATATTCGGTTTTATACTTTTATTGATATTACGATTTTTTAATCAAAGAGAAGATGATAAGAATTTATAAGAAAATTTTCCTAAAGAAACTTTCTATAATAATAAAAATAATTTTTATTTTAGTTTTATAAATTCTGGAGATTATTTCCGTTTATTGGTTCTTATTATGCGCCTACGAGCACATAACAGATTATTGTTACTATTATTATTATTAAGTTATATATAACCATGCACTTTGGTACACTTAATTAAAAGTTACGGAGTATATATATATATAAAATTAAAAATTCCATTATCATCATCTAATATGGAGTATATTTTTTGAAACTAACTTTTAAGTATGATTTTATAAAATTTGTATTAGGACTAAAACGT